>JAVYIG010007546.1:0-100636 GCA_035222895.1 Strongylocentrotus droebachiensis
GAATGTAAGGCTTCTGAAGACTACAACAGTCGGAGGTTAAAATCTTGTACAGATATGTACAGTACAAATTTGAATATGAGATTCTTTGAAGGAGGATTTCACAAAGTGACAGCTTCAATTGATTTTGATCTAAGTTGGTTGGTTAGTTAAAGTAAACAGAGATCAAACCTAAATGTGTTTTAAAAATAGAAATAAGGTGCAGGGAATGAAATTCTAGGCATAGGCATACTCCATTCAGTGTGGAGATTGGAACTGAAATGTACTACTTTCACAGACATGACCTGTTATTGTAAATCAGAACTTTTTGTAATTATTAATGAATGGAACTTTTGTAACTAACATGTAATTTGTGTTTATGTATAACTTTATATATCCAGCTATGTTGTAGTTGTTGTTTAGAAGATTATTATTATTATTATTCTTTATTTCTCATCATTCTTGTACAGTACTTTTTGCTATTTTGTCTCGCTTAACCAATTTTCTACTCGCATCATATCTGGATGCAGAAATTTCAATAGATGCACACTTGTTGTGCATAACATTTAGAAGACATTTCTTTACTTGTATATCTTTTTCATCGATGATGGTCTACATTGGTTTCCTCTGACAGATATCGTCAAGCCCAAGCAGCCGTACTTGATGCGCTACCTAAGTTACAAGCTCTGAATATACCCACAAAGAGACCAGAAGACTTCTTGCTGAGATGGCTAAATCAGATGATCATATGAGAAAGGTACATTGTAGACTCAAAACTACTTTAATTCTATTTACACGTATATAGAATTATAGATTTTTTTATTAAGGGAGCACTGTGTATATTGGTAAACATTCTTGACTCTTTTATTTCATGATTGATGCAATACATCCTGGACCAATCCTTGATCAGGGCTTACATCTTTGGACAAAGTGTTTTACCATTGTTCGTCCCTCTCAATCCAGGTGCAGATGGGTGCCTGGTTAATACTGGGTTGAGAATACTGGGTTGAGAATACTGGGTTGAGAATACTGGTTGAGAATACTGGGTTGAGAATACTGGGTTAATAATAACAATATCAATAATAATCATAATTATTTGAATTTATAAATTGTTCTCATAAAGCTTGATACATCAACGACAATTGAATTGAATAGCCCGTTAAAGCAGTGGAGAGATATTTTTAATCATCAGAATGGAAGTTTAACAATCTTGGATGGCGTAAAAATTATTTCTGTGAGATGACATTTTTTTTGTTGTTGTTGAAATTGTTTGCTTAATTGTTTTGAATGTTTCATATTATTGTACTCTGTTTCTTGTACTATTGTAATGCTGGTGGGAAGCATATTTCCACATTGTGGATGTGGACGAATAAATCAATATCATAGAATAACTGCTGAGTCCTCATGGAGAGCAGTATGGAAAGTGGGGAGGCAATTATCATTATTGTTCAATTTTTGCCAATTGGTTACTGTATTATTTAAAAAAAAAAAAAACTTAATCTTGTTTTGTTGGTGCTTTATTACAGATCGAGAGAAGCTGATTGCGAAGCAGCTATCCATGGAAAGATCAGAGAAAGCAAAGAAACTTCGGAACTCAGAAAGTTTGCAAAAAGGTACTGACAAATTATATACTTCATAGTTTGATGCAGTGTTTCCTGACATTGTAGAAATATTTAAAAGACTCCATTACATTTGAAAACAAATGAAGATATAATATTATGGAATTAATCTGACCGATCAAAGCCTGATTTTTTTGGTGGATTTTTAATTTTTGTTATCATGATTTATTTTCTTAAAAAATGGATAGTCCTTGAGATCAGTTTAAATTGGTTTAAAATTAGGGCTTGAGGTGCTGTTTTTTTTTTTTTTTTTTGTATTTCGGCACCTCGCTTCGCTCCGATTTTAAAACTTTATTTTTAAAACTCTCCCCATCACCCTTGGACTGATCATTCATTTCAAATATCATATATATCCTATCTTGCTATATTTTTGTTGGTAATAGTTTTGCAATCCATCTAGCCCATATAATTTCTGTATAATTATGATGATGATATGTTTGTGGGACTTATCAAGTATGGAGAATTTTGTACAGTTTCCCCTCCCGGCACATTCCATCTTCTCTTGAATGTCTGGGGATGAATGGTATATTTGTAAAGATAATTTGACAGTTTGCATTTTGTGGAGACCAGCCCTTGATAGGTCAATGGCCTCTGTTTGGCTCCACCACAGTCTCAAGAATTAATTCTAGGTGCTCTAAATTCTTTAAATATTGTTATGCTATTTTCTTGTTTTGTTGTGTTAATCAGATATTGTATGTAAATTGTTTTATGAGAAGTGGAAATAAATGAAATGAAATATGAAATTAAATATGAAATGAAATGATATTGGTGTGCATTTTAACTAAAAGGTTTTTTACATTCCATGTTTAGGTTCAACAAGAGGTCTTGGTGAAAAGGCAGAAAGAAAAGAGGGACTGGCAGATTCTGTAAAGAAATTCAAGAAAGGTAGGATCAAATTTTGTTATTTTATTTGAGTACAGTAATAGTGGCCTACAATATTTTCGACTGCTGATATCCATTTGAGATTGTAAAAGCATTGTCTTGTAAAATCTGTTGTTCTACCTGTTTGAAGCCAGAAGGACCTTAAAGAAAGAGTAGAGTTCTGGGAAGAGGTGAAAAATAATTTGTGAGCGTTATCATTGTATTATGCAAGTGTGGAAGAACATTAGATAAAAAAAAGGTTCCCTGAAAAGCATGGCTCCATAAATGCCTTAATATTCTAAATATGGCATGTAACATCATACAAATCTGACAGATTTTTATGCCATATGTACTTGTTTTCCCGGATTCCAGAACCTTGCAATACACACCAATACTTATATGCTAGATGATCAACCTTTTCTGATCGATTCCACAACAATTCTTTCACAATGCAATCGCATGACCAGAACTCAACTTTGTCTTTAACTCTGTATTAAAGTATTTGACATGTGCCCCTTCAGACTCTATCACAGATTATTTATAGTTGTATCAATCAATGTTTATAGTATTGTATTCATTATGCATTAGTGATTAATGTTTAAATGGTTTGTTCAACTTTCAGGTCACTCAAAGGATCTTGGTTTTCTGGAAGGCAAGCCAAAAGGAGGAGCAAACTCGAAACAAGACAAAGCAGCAGCTAAACTAGGGTATGACGTATTGCTTGTTCAAATCTTATCAAGTCTGTAGCTTGTACCTTGACAAAGCCATTATAGGGATAGTTGAGTTCTGTTTTCAGACCGCAAATGCCTTCAAAGTGCATGGTTATTGCACTTATTCTTATCTATGATATTTCTAGTGCCCTTATAGGACCTAAGATTGCTTTGTAGGTAATTAAGACCCCAAAATGTGTGAATTTAGCCAATACAATCATACCGATTCAGCTCCACTTAAAAAAAAAATATGGTGACCGTTAATTAATTATTTAATTAAAAATAACAATACATGGGCCGGCTGGTTGTGCGTAATATAACCAACACGAAAATTCCAACAAAAAGTTTTGTTTTTCAACGGCTTTTTCAAATTATCTAATATTTGTGGTGGTACACATGTATAGAAATCGTTATATTTATGGATATTTCAGCAGTCTCTGAACCCATTTTGATCAAAACAAAGATGATTGTTTTCATTTGAATTGTATGTTCTTTCAAATTTGGCACTCAGTATTTCATTATCTCACAACAAAATTATTTTGTGTAGTGCCCTCTGCAAGACTGCAACAGAACTCAACTATCCCTTTAAAAAAATGTTGAATTTACTCAGATTCCTTAGTGACTTGACTGCTAGTTGTGCATATCATGTTTCATTTACTGTAAACTCTGTTATTTTCTTTTGATTAATTTTTCGCGCTGAGCCACCCCAAAACATATTCGAAGGTTCTTAAATTAGCGTTGCACGCAATTCAGCCTGTTCAGAACAGCCCAAGAAGTCATGCTTATATTTCGCAAGTTCTGAAATTCGCACCTGCAGATCCTAGTGCAAAATCTGTGAAAATAAATGTACCACAAATATTTTGGCGTTTACAGTAGTGCAGAAACTGCTGTGCATTATTCAATATACCGATGTTCTCCAATTAATAACATAATATAAAAAAATCAAGAACAAACTACACAACTTTACAGAATTAACATTGAAATTGGAAGTATGGGTACTGGTAGATAATGCACACACCTCCCATCTCCTTTGTCTAAAGCATGCAGCATATTGTAATTCAAGAAGAGAGATTACAAGACCTCAAACAATTAAGTTTGTGATCTGATTAATGTGTATATCGGTATCGGCTCCATCAGAAATGGTTCAAACTAAATTTAGATTTCGTTGATATTTTTTCTAAATAAGTTTGTTACACACAAGCAAAGGGAATAAAGATGGAAATGGATGGAACTGCTTGCAAATTTTTTGATATCTCCATGCATTCATTTTGCTGTGGGGTTCATACTTGCAAATTTGACCAACGACATGGTGTTGTATTTACAGACCCAACATGAAGAGGAAAGCGAAGAACACCAAGTTTGGATACGGCGGAAGCACAAGGGAAGCAAGATCAACTCCAAGCAGAGTGCTAGGGAGGATGAGGATCACTTTAGTATTAAGAGAAACAGATCAGATGTCGCCAAACACCAGGTGAGACCGCACATAGCTGCATTACTATCCTGGCTGTGTATTAAAAACTGTTCTATTGATTCTCAACATTTCAAACACCATTTGAGTTCACTCAAAAATCGGTACTTCAGTGATAATTGATGACACCTAAATAGCAGCAAAATACAATCTTTTCAAATTTCTAGTACTTATCTATAAAGGTGCAGGCAAATTGTGTGGACGAAGTTGATTAACTTTCTTCATTTACCTCTGAAACCAACCTAACACAACCTACATGTACATCTTAAATTCTCAAGTTCATTCTTACAGAAAAAGAAAAAGGCTCATAAAAAACATTACTTCTGTGACAGACTTCAACCTTTCTTTTTTAAAGTACACTGTAGGGTAAATATAAATGAGAATCTGTGTTTGTGAGAAGTAATACATTTGATCGGGTGAATGACAGGTTCTGAGTAGGTACAACTCACTTAAAGGGATCGCATAACAATGTTAAATCTGAGATACACGGCCCTACGTGTTATCAGTGTCTGTGATATGGTGTAATATTGAAGCCCTAAAAAAATCGCGCTTCAAAATGATCAAGAAGCGCCTCAAAAAAGTAAAATCTTTGAGTGACCGGTTTTACCATACTCGTTTTCCCCAATAGACTGTAGTGTTATGAAAACCGTTAGGCAAACGGTTTTCAAAATTTGTAATTCCAATCATAAATATCTTGATAATCAGACAAGCGATCGGCTTGTAAAAGTCACAGGGTTCCTGACTGTCCTAAAGGTTTATAATTATCATTGCAGCATGAGCTAAATCCAGAATTTTGTTTCAGAATCTGAGACAAAGTTACCGGATCCCTTTAAAGCTCCACTACACTACTGATAGCTACTTGCTTCCTCTATATAGCAAAAAATGCCTAATCAGTGCCTGTTGGTCCCCCCATGATCCTCTGTACTTATTTTAAATGAGAGCTGATTTAATGAGATAACCACATATCAGTGACCTTGCAGGGAGGTCTAATCCCCCCCTGGCCAAACTAGTACAGATGAGCCTTACGTTCATTTTATTTTTTTATCTTAACAGAAACAATTTGGAGGAAAGCAGAAGAAAGGAAACACCAACCGAAGAGACTAGGAAAAGGAAAGAGACAGAAACTTAAATCAAGAAAGAAATAATGGACTGTGCATCACTCTTTATAAGTTTAATTTATCTAACCGTGCTGCTAAAAAGGTTATTTTCTCCATATTTCTGATATGCTGGAACATACAGTGGAACCTCAGTACTAAGAATTCTGTTATAACAAGGTGATTGTGCTGGTCCCAGCTCTTTACATTATCATGTTGGTTTTTTACCCCATATAACAAGGTAATTTCCTCGGTCCAAGTACCTTGTTATAACGAGTTTCCATTGTATTAGGCCATGTTTCCTAGAACGGATTCCTAGTACTCCATAATGAGTAGGGGAGTTTACATGAAAGTGTGAATCCTGCATTAACATATGAATTTTGTCTTCTCAAAAAAGCTTCATGAATATGTTACTCTATGCCGAAGCTAATCTTGAGCTCTGGTATGGGAATAGTATTTCAAAGAACTTGGCTATAAATCATGCTGGATTGTTTACCCTGCAGTGAATTGATTGTTTGAACCAGTAAAATAAAAACAAAGTCACAAAAACTTGCTGGAAATAATCTTCAATAAAAACCACAACTCTAATGTGCACATAGTGACCTGTATTAAGCACATGGTGTCAGGCCTACTTAACCTTGATTTCCTTATCATTCTATGCTTATTACTCAGCCCCTGGCACATTTAATTTATATGTAATCTTGAACATTCAGTGTAAGTTTTGTTGGATTCTGGTGAGAATTTACTTTCTATCATTACAAGAACTCAAGCTTATTTTTAAATTTGTATAAGTCTCACAAATAACACATGTACAAAAATATTGATTAACTTTTTAGAAATGTTCAGATTTCATTTTGGACTGTTCAGATAGATACTTTCATATTATTTCTACAATTGCAAAATCATGTGCCATTTTACTCAATCTATTATAAATGTATGGTTTAATTTTAAAAATACAAAAAACATTATTTTCAATGAATAGACTTGTGTTTACTTCATGGAGTTGATCGCAACCTCTCTTGGAAGAAATGTATGCACGAGAGACTACATGATAATGAAGAGATTAAATTCCTTTGTCGAAGGATCGACTCGTCCATTAAAAAGAATAAAATTTTATGTAAATGTACTGAAATGCTGATGATTTATAAGTATGCTCTGATTTTGGATGGAAACAAACTCAAAGTATTTAACGACAGTTAAAAAAAAAAGGTTATACCACTTTCTAATTGGTTGGCATTTCCTCAGTGGACCTCCCCCCCCCCCCCCCCCCCTCTCATTTATTCCCAGCATCTCAAACAACTGCTAACTTAACTTAGATTTTTTCAGTTGATGCAGATGGCATATTCTATTTTTTTCAATCCAGCACTTCACAAAGCCTGTTCATTTTTTATTTTTTTGTTGAAAAATTGTGATAACTTTATAGTTAGAATGAACATAAAATTCTGCGTGTAGAGTAATTATTGTCCTTTTTATTTTTGTGCCACCTCCCAAGTCCGGGATTTTATTCAAACAATTTGCTCAACTTGTAAATAAAGTTTAGAAGTTCAAAAGATGATTGATTTGTGTGAGACGCAATTTTTGTTTCTGAAATGTTTGATTTTAAAATTCAGTATAATCCTGAAATTCAAAAAAAATGTGAGGGGTCTACAAAATGGTGCTTACCAACAGATCTGCTATTTTGAGATAACACGTTAGTTGATAATTTGTTTTAATACGTTTTTATTTGACCAACTTTCCTTTGAATCTGAACATGATTTTAAAGATTAGTTTTGTGCATCAGGAGCAAATGTCCATTTAAAGGTAAAGTTGAGTTCTAGTCATGCAATTACATTGTGAAAGAAACAGTATTGAATAGATCAGAAAAAGCTGATCATGTAGCATATAAGTATCGGTATGTACGGTACTGCAAGGTTCTGGAATCATAACGATAAGAAATTTGGCCCAGTCTTGGTAAAAGTAACAAGCACTGTACACAAAAAGATTTATATGGGACTACACAAACATGTGGCATAAAAATGAGGCCCACGTTTCAAAGTTGTTACATTACATGTCATATTCAGAATATGAAGGCATTTGAAGAGCCTGCTCTTAGGGAACATTTTTTTCTCTGATTTTCATCTACACTTGTATAATAACAATGAAAATGCTCACAAATTATTGTTCACCTTTCCTCAGAACTCGACCTTCTGTTCAAAGGGCAAGTCCACTCCAATACAAAATGTACTTTCAATAGAAGCAGAAAATCAGACAAACCAATAAAAAATATAAATTTCCACATGCCCCTAAAAATCTTATTCACTCACCAGCATCAAAGTTATATTAATGGTAATGTTTGTGTGCGTATCAGGACACCTCCCCCCGGACATCCATCCCCCGGATAACCATCCCCAGTCAAGCACCCTCTAGGACAACTACCCCCCCCCCCCCCAGACAACTGATGTCACAAACTGATAACCAAATTGGCATTTTGTGTAGTGATTTATAGTTCCATAGTTTTTCATACTTTTTTTATGGAAATGAAGGATAGCACTTTATTGACTGACCTCTTCAATTTTTGTTAATATTTGTTTATCTCTCAACTTCTTTTCTTCCACTCACTTATCATTAAAAAATGATTTCAGCCTCACATAGATAAAGCAAGAAACACAAGCAGTAATCGATAATTTTGGTTTTTAATATAAACAATATATACAATTTATATACAAATACATGTGTACAATTTTCCATGAATCTGGAGAGGATAAAAAAAACTACATGTCTTATTGTCTATGTGTACTTCCTGTGAACTAGGTGGCACAGTGAAAGTGGAAATTCAAATTTCCAATTTTATTCAAATAAATGAACTTTTTTTGTTTGTGGAAAGAATACTTTTTTTAAATCCAGATTTTCTTGCATAGTTGATAATTTAGCATTGTGTACATTTCCTGAACACTGCTTTATCGAAATACAAACAAATGAGATACCGGTAACCAAATGACAATAAAAGCCATTCCTTTGATATAACATGTGTTCAGTAAATCGTCAGGAACAAAATGGTTGAAGATTGATTTCTGTTTATAGACACAATGGAACATATTGTATGCTGAGTGAAAGAAGGTCTATGTTAAGTTGTGACAAGAGATGTACATGTATTTGCCATTTTCACAGAAGTGTAACAGATACAAAACAATGTCACCTGCCAGAAGTGTTACAGATCCAAAACAAAGCGTACTCGCATTAAAAAGATAATTGATAAAAACACATGTAGCATAGTACGCCATTTGCATCGGCCAATCCAAATAATACTTTGCCATTTTAGGCAGCAAGAATGGATTTTGCTTGTTGATTTTGTTTACCTTCCGTGTCAACTTGAAAGATATGATACAGGTGTAATTTACATGTGTATATATATAGGTACAGAACATTTGTACACGAGGAAGTACAGGGCTGAACAGATTGAAGGCATAGCAGTTATATTGCATACATATGTAGATCTACTAACAGGAAGATCAACACTCTAAATCACACTGTATATTGATTTGCATAACAATACAAGGCAATAACATTTTGCACACTTTTGATACTTTTGTGCCTGCTGGAAGAAGAATAGAAAAGAGGTGTGGCATCTATTTGGGGGTACATCCTGGTTCTTTCAACTGAATGAAGACATTATGAATGAAGATTATGTGCTACATGTAGGACCTATAGCATTACAAAAGAACTGCGCTCTTTCCTTTTTTTTTGTCTCAAAAAGGCCTTTCTATGATCTATTCTTTGCAAGATCAGACTGGGCCTAGCTAGCTACAACTTAATGCTGAGACTTAGCTAGTGTCAAGGTAACTTTACTATCATGTTATACAGGCATTCTGTGCTAATGCTAACTCGACTTGCACACCAGAGAACCTTATCAGCACACTAATCAATACTTTCAATTTAAACATTGCATAGTTTTCTTTGCTTTCATTATCTGCACTGGAGTGGTCTAACATACCAGTAGCAAATTAAGATACAAATAAGTGATCTATTGTGAGGAGGGAGGAAGGAGGGAGGGAGGGGGGGATAAACAATTGCCTCTCACCCCAAAGCCTCATTCTGATATATTGCAGAACGGTGACGGTTTTTTTAATGACGTAAAGTATATGCTTCACATGTCCGTTACAGTGAATACTCGCTGGAACTTTGTTGCATCCAGTAAAAACCACTTTTTTTTTCTGCTTTTCTTGTGGCCATTTATCGTGTCGTATCGGCCTTTATATTTACCAAGAGCTGGGCCCCGTCTTACAAAGAGTTACGATTGATCCAAATAAATCGCAAGTCCTCCAATAAGTCGCAAGTTTGCAGTCTCCTATATTATGTACATAGTTACGATTGAAATCAATAGCAACTACATGTATGTACATAACAGATGGGAAACTGCAAACTTGCGATTGATTGGAGGACTTGCGATTTATTTGGATCAATCGCAACTTTTTGTAAGACAAGGCCCTATGTACATGATGATGTACATGCATGTCTATGCCCTTGTCAGACACATGCATCTTGATTGTGTGGTGGAAAGCACTGAAGATCACATCGTGGTGAAGTAAACTTTTGAAAGGATTTAGCATGTATGAGCATATCATCCTTGATCTAGTGACCAAAATTCTCTCCTTTTGCATCGTTTTTGTTTAATACTGTAATATGACAAATAAGATATTTTGCTTTATCTTAATATACTAATGTGAATCGCTTCTGTGTATTAAAAACTGCATAGTAAATTGATTGGCAGAGCAGGAATCCCATTGTACTTTCTCTCCACCTTTATAAATCCCAAGCACATTGTTATTTTTTTTTTTTAAACAAATAACATTCAAAACAAAAACTGTTTTTGTCAAATTATTGACTACTAACTAACCAAATGTTGTACACAGGATATATCAAGATACTGTACAGTATAAACTATAAATGAGTTTCAAGTCAATATTGCCACTGTTCCCTGATCATGCTACTGTAGATTCTCTTGCTGTTCTTTCTGCTTCCAAGCCTCGTCCATGTATTTAGTGATCTCTGTATTCTGTCTGGGGTAGTGTATCCTCTTATCACCACGATCCTGAGGCAGCTGTTTGAGAAAAGAAGATTTGGAAGTAATGTTATTTCTGTTGAATCATTTATGAAATATAAAAAATTACTTTGAGTACACAATTGTCAAAGTCCTACTCAACAGTGCACCCAACTTGGAACAAAACTTGCTTTATGTTTGCATAACAGCAGATAGTGGTTTTACCTGTATCTAGGGCATATTTGAAGGTGGATGCTGAATGAATAATCAATAATTGGAACATGGATCATAGACCAAGATCTCTGGTCAGGAACCAGAATTATGATGTGCCAATTAATAACATGGTTTTAAAGGCCCACTGTACTACTTGTAGCTTTTTGCTCCCTCTATATAGAAAAGAATGCCTAATCGGTGACCATTGGTCCCCCATGATCTTTTTTGTTATGTTAATTGAGAGCTGAGTTGATGAGAAAGCCACCTGCCAGTGACCTTCCTGTGTGGTCTAATCCCTCCTAGCCAAACTTGTACAGATGGCCTTTAAAATGTTTCAACCAAACTGCAAAATACTATTTTTTTTTCTCCAAAGATCCCGGACATTGTTTTTGAAGAAATCTTGTATCCAGGCACAACTCTGAAACACTGTATCAACACAACAGGCAAATATTGATCAGATTTGAATTCAACTTGTAATACCTTTATCTGAATATTATTATTAATCTGCTCTTCAAACATATGAACATATACACATGTAGTTTGTATTACAGGGTACTTAATTATAGACGGACCGTGTAAGTAGGATATTGCATTTCTATCAAACTTGACTAGGTCTATTGCAAAAAAGAGGGAAAGATAGGATTCCATACCAATGGTTTGTAGTACCACCCTACTTCTTGTGCTTCTGTTTGTGGAAATTCAAATTTCTTTCCGGGCTCCTGGGTAGATCTCTTGATTATCCTCAGGAAATTATCTGAACAGAGAAAGGCAAATACAGGTAGTTATTGCAGATGAACTAAAGGTAGTGGGGGGAGGGTGAAAATAGTGTTAGGCTTAGACAGTAAAGGATAATATATATATTTATGATGTTTATATAGGCCTAGTGCTATTTGATGCATACATTTTGTTAAATCCAAAGAAAGGCAAAAGGAATGGTTAAGCTTCCAGACACACACTCCTCACCATACACATGTACCCCTAGACCAAAGAAAAATTATATTTTGATCTGGGATGTTTTTTTCTTTTGTTGAGACTAAAACTGGCTTCGATCACCGAACCTCTCTCTTGACCCTGGAGGAGAGCATCAAAAGACAAAATATGTTTAGAAAATTTCTTCTAACAGACAGATTTCTCTGTCTCATGGAACCCAATACCCAATGATATGCCATAACTAACCCAACATTTTATAGGAAATAAAACCCAGCTTATTATTATAGAAAAAACTTGATATAAAATTTTGGACCAACATCTAGACCCTAGCCATTCAAGAATTCATTTGTTGAAAGCCAGATCGAAGTGTGTTACCTAATCAAAGTAGATGCCTAGCTTAATACTGGCTCCCAACAGATAAAATGTTGATTTTCCTGAACTTACCGTCTTCTTCCCCATCAGCTGAGTCATGTAATGAGTTGGGCTTTCCGGTCAGCGTATACACTGCGAGGTAGAGAAAAAAAACATCAAATTAATATTGTAAAACATAAAGGCAAAGCTCTTTGAAGTATTCATAATGTGTTAAATACAGTCATGACATTTAGACTATTGTTAGAATGTATGATCAAATTTATCACCCTAGCTCTAGTCTAGACTTTAAGTTTAGTCTAGATCTACAGGAAAAGTTAGATCTTTAAAAAAAATTAAATCAAGACCCTAGCCCGAATAAGAATAGATGTCTACTAAACCAGGGCTGTCAACCCTCCCGCATTTGGAGGGAGTCTCACGCCACCCCGCTCATTCTCCCGCCGCACCAAAAGGCAAAAGCTTGTAGTCATAGCGGGAGACTCCCGCCACCACGCCTTCCTCCCGCTCTCCCTAATGTCTGATTGATGTAGAATCTCCCGGTTTATGAAAAAACCTCCCGCCAATCCGTACCGTAGATCTATACCAAAAAAAAATTAAAAATGTGCTCTTACCCCCCCCCCCCCCCCTTATAATTATGTGGCTGGATTTGGCACTTAATATTTTCTCCAAAAAAAATCTCCCTTCAAGCAGCAGTTTCCCAAAGTTGACAGCCCTGCCTAAACCGTCACTTGTAAGTGTCATCACAACAAACTTACTCTTTTTGAAAGGGTTGATACTGTAGTTTGTGTACAATCTCTGGCACTCATTTTCCTTCTTAATCGTCTCACATAAGATAGCATTTTGATGAACAATGTTGACGGGATCCTTTTCTGGTTTCTTTGCTTGCGCTGCAGCCATGTTTGTTAAATCCTAACAAAACAATCGGCGATAGTTTTTGGTCTTGGCAAGTTGGAAGTCAAAATGACAAAAGCAGCCTTGATTTGTCAGTTGAGTTATCACCAACACCACGACAAAATTTTGAAGATTGATCAACTGAAATACTCTGAAATTGTGAAGATCAGGCAGTGAAACAACGACACACCACGGCTCCAGTTCAGTTTAAATGCTATCGAGTCAGCTCAGAGAGATCAGCTATATCAGCTGGCTTTGTAATTTTGCACGTGAATATCTAGCTCGCATAGATTACGTGTAAACAATGTCAATGGTTGCTAAGCATAACAGTTCGTTGACCCAGCTCTCAGCATGAGTTTATTCTACCGCAAGATGGCGACATTGCTCAAAAAGATATAAGAGCATATTTACTGATTTCATTTTGATAAAAATTAATACATGTATAAGATAAAATAACAAATGGATAGATCTAAATAAATGATATCTAGTGAAAGCTACAGCTGTTGAAGTACAAAGCCTACAATGGGGGTTTACATTATTTTCAACTGTAGACCTACTAATGAAGCATCTCAAAGTTGTTTCGTCTATTAATCAGAACCATAAAGATGTAGCGACCGCAACAGGAATACCTTTCCTTTCGTTGATGTTGATGTTGATTTTACACCCTGTTATTTCAGCATTATACACTGTAGTATGAAAAAAAAACAAATTGATTGAATGCATGATTGATTGATTGATTTTTATTCGCCAAGCTTCCAACATACATACAGGATAACACACGAAAGCTCGAGTGGGTCGTCCCGATCGACAGACATGCATAATATGTACAACAGACAGATAAGAAGAAAAAAACTTATTAAAGATAATAACGATGATAATGATAATAACAGCATTAAACTGATGATAGAAATGATAATAAGTACACACAAAAAAAAAAAAAAAAAAGGAGAAGAAGAAAAAGAGGAGGAGGATCGAGGAGGACGATGAAGAAATAATGATGAATAATTAACGTAACAAAATGAAAAAGTATGAACCGGCAGAAGAATAACAATTTTAATCATATAACATGTCATTTGTTTCTCTTATCTAGCTGACTCTCAAGTGTTAGGTATTCCTTTAATTAGTTCCTCTTAAAATAAGCAAAGTTTTCTATTTCTACGTTCTGATTTAATGATAAATCAGGTACACATGTAATGAGAACCTAGAGTCTGATTATTTATATTGGGCCTATCAAAAGCAGTGGCGGATCCAGGGGGGGGCCGAAACGGCCGCGGCCCCCCCTATTGGCGGCGCAAAAAAAGGAAGGAAAAAAAAGAGGAAGAAAAGAAGAAAAAACAAGGAAAGGAGAAGAGGAGAAGAAAAAAAGGAGAAGAGAAAAGAAAGGAGAAGAGAAAGGAAACAGGAAGAGAAGAAAAAAAAGAGAAGAGAAAAGATAAAGAAGAAAGCCCCCCCCCCCCTCCCTCCCTCTCACTCCGGGGTCGGAGGATGGACCGAATTTATGTTCCCAAAATTTCCGATAAAGAGTTACTTTTCACGCAACAAAGTCCGGCCCGTGATACACAAAAATCCGGCCCGTATACTGACTGTACACACCGGAGATAGAGGGGTGCTTTCAAAGAGAGGGAACATACATATACATGTGCGTACCCTAGATAACACCGAGTGGGTGGGGGGGGGGGGGGGGGGGGGGGGGTGGGGAAAAGAAAAGTCCGTGAGAAAGGGGGAAAGACAATGAAATGGCGCTAAGTGACAGTAACGACGAATGGGGGAAACTGTAATCGGGAGATTTGGGGTCATTCCAGAAGGCTTGGCAAACGTTATTGAATAGAGGGGGGCCGGGCCGGCCGCATAAAATCTCGAGCCGCGGATTCAAAGTTAAACGTTAAGAACAGCCCCTGTGGTCATTCCCTCTTTAGTGAGAAATTTGAAAAGGGCACAATATTTTGGATGTCTTTTAAATAGAAGTTATAAACTCAACAGTCAAATTTTAAATTAACGGTAGGACCGCTTCACAACTCTTATTTTGCCCTACATTATTTTGGATTCAGCTCATACCAACTCGCCTGTGCTTGTATTTGAACTCATGTTGGTAGTAATCATGGACAGGGGCAGCAATCCTGGGCCCGATAGGGGGACACGTCCTCTAGGAAATTTAGAAATATAGCTAGAAAGAAATATAGCGGAAAGAACGTACATATTGGGCTTTGGGATTTTCTAGAATGCATAATTTCAGCATTCAACATTGCAAAATCTCGCTTGGTCGCTACGCCCCGGCCCTCGCCCGATAACACAAAACTATGACGCTCCCAGCCGTGATTTATCCATGGTTGGTGTAAAAGATCTTTTTTCCCTTACATTTCTACTATTGTGTGCTATCACAATCATGATTGTTTCATTTTCCCTTTAAAGCAGGCGCGTAACCGGGGGTGGTAGGGGCAGCATATTGCTCCGATTGTCTCATTTTCGCTCGCGTGAACATTGCCAGCACAAACCACTGACCTCTACCTCCTGAACGGATCATCGCCCATTCCCATTCACTATACGTTACGTACTAAAAGGCTGTATTGTCTGACCGTTCATGAATATTCATGTTTTGCTAAACTCGGCAAAATGTTTGCTTTTACTAAATAGAAAAATTACGGTGGGGGGTTGGATGAAATGGACATAATGAAATAGGCAGAAGTGATCTATGATAATTCATGCTTTTTATGTTTCGTGTGCTCGACCTATAATCTTCAAATCGCTTGGTAAACTGAGTCCAAAGTTAGACTTGTTTCACATGTGTATTATAGGCAATGACGAGCTTGCAACCTATTTTGAAAAATTACGGTGGGTGAACTTTCAAAAGTCAATGAGACATGAGGGCTCCAATGAAAGAGCTAGTGATAACGTACGTCGGGGTGGATGTGCTTTTCGTTTAAACAAAAAATGAATTTTTAACGATTTTTAAAAAAAACGTCCATAGGCTAACATGTTAGGCTGCTGACTCTGACCAGGCTCTGACGACAGGGGGCGTTGTAAAATGAGACTAAACGGAGCCATATGTAAGAGGACATAGGACGAAAAAGGAGCAGACAAAGAAACATTTTTGAAAATTCTGACAAGTCGAGAACGGTACAACAAATCGTCTTCTTTCTCTAATAATTTAATGAAATGTCAAAGCTTCCGCGCATCGCTCGGGAGGGGGGAAAGTGAATTCAAACAAGGATTAAGAGACGAGAATGGTAAAACGATTCGTCTTCTTCCTCTAATAATTTAATGAACCGTCAAAAGCTTACGGGCTACGCGCGGGCAGGGGAAAACTGAATTCAGACAAGGATTAAGAGTCGAGAATGATACAAAGAATCGTCTCCTTTCCCTTATAATTTAATGAAACGTCAAAGATACCGCGCTTCGCGCGGGAGGAGGGGGGCGGGAACTCAATTCAGACAAGGATAAAGAGTCGATGACGATAGAACGAATCATCTTCTTTCTCTTATAATTTAATGAAACGTTAAGCTTCCGCGCAAAGCGCATGAGGGGGGAACTGAATTCAGACAAAGATTAAGACAAGAGTCGGGAATGGAACAACGAATCATCTTCTTTCTCTTATAATTTCATTAAACTATGAAAAGCCAAAGCTTCCGTGCTTCGTGCGGGAGGGGGGGCTGAATTCAGACAAGGAATACGAGTCGAGAATGGTACAACAAATCGTCTTCTTTCGCTAATAATTAATGAAAGGGCAAAGCTTCCGCGCTTCGCCCGGGCGGGAGGAAACTGAATTCAGACAAGGATTAAGAGTCGAAAATGGTACAACGAATCGTCTTCTTTCTCTAATAATTAATGAAAGGGCAAAGCTTCCGCGCTTCGCCCGGGCGGGAGGAAACTGAATTCAGACAAGGATTAAGAGTCGAGAATGGTACAACGAATCGTCTTCTTTCTCTAATAGTTTAATGAAACGTCAAAGCTTCCGCGCTTCGCGCGGGAGGGGAAAAACTGAATTTAGACGAGGATTAAGAGTCGAGAACAGTACAACGAATAGTCTTCTTTCTCTAATAATTTAATAAAATGTCAAAGCTTCTGTGGGCAAGAGGCTATAGCCCCCCCCCCCCCGATGAAAATGTCAAAAATTGTACCGGTATGGTGCTTCTAATATGACCTTGAAAAAACGCTCTGCGCCTTTTTCAAATTTCCGGCCCCCCCTATTGGAAAATCCTGGATCCGCGCCTGAAAAGCTATTTACTTTCTCATTCTCAATCTCATTGAAATTTTTAAAAAATGGGTAAAATAAACTCAAACAAAAATTGGGTAAAAATATTTTATTGAATTATCAATAATTTGTTTACTAGATAATTATTTCTTAATTATTAAATTTGAAATAAACATGCGTAATGTCGACCGAGCATGTCTTGTAGATTTGCAGGAAGCACATAGTCTGAAAGAGAATGATGACTAGATTTTCTACTAAACATAAACACATTTGCTCATGTTTTTTTTTTGGTATAAATTGTTATTCACTCTTAATTTTGTTGCGGGTAGGAGAAAGGGAGGATTTTCTGATATTGTTGTTTGTTAATACCTGACGTTATGCCAACGCGAGCTGGCGCTATTGCTGACATTTACGTGGATGCTTTCGATCAACCAATGATCGCGAACAATTCTGCCATAAATTTATCATTTTATATCATCTCTGAACGTGCTTGAAGTAAGTATGGATAATTGTAAGGGCTTAATTGCAGAATACCAACCTACGTTTTTTGACGTGTTAATTTTTTTTTGTATTTTAGAGAGAGTTGAGGCTTTCCAGATGCATTATCGACACAGCAGACATCGAGGGTCAATAGACAACACACGGTGTGTACATACACATAGACTACATGCTACATGCAACTGTGCACGTCTTCAGTTTGTGCTTGTGGTGGTGCCGGGCCCGGGCTGGGCCTGGGCTTGGGCTTGGCAGCTGTGTAACAGAAGGGTGCAGAAAACTGCAGAAGCTAGTGTTTCTAGTATAGTGTGATGATCTGGGCGCTAGTTCAGAAGTGTATCCAGACTTTGACCCGTAACTCCGGCTTGGAGATACCGTACTAAATACTGAAAATCGACTAAATCTACATCAATCGTGTCAATTGTTCAAGACAGTTAGTACTAGTTACAGACAGTCACGATTTAAAAGTCGTTATGTTTCTTACGTCGCGTGTTTCATGTCAATTTTCTTATCTTTTTTGAAGTATTTTTTCCTAAAAATGAAAACATATAATATACACTTTCTCACAAGATTCACGGCAAAATGCTGCATGATACAATTGCATACCGACCGTACTGACGGTGGGGTGCGGGCGCGCGTGTGTTATTTAAGTTAGCGACTGTAATCCAAGCTATTTTCTACGTATGCGACAACCAAATGCTGGTGATTGTACGTCACGGACAGATACAGATATTAGGGAGACTCTTGATCCCTTTGATTTTGGCTTTGAGTTTGAGGCTGAGTGAGAGACAGTCTCAGAGTCAGACTTGCACTTACTGACTTAATAGTCTTGGCTTAGCCGCTTATCCTTTTTATTTAAGATCTCAATTAGCTTACAAAAGAACAAAAGAAACAACATCAGTAACAAGGCAATTTGATTATATGTATAATTCATTGTTTTATTTATCTAGAGTCTATTTATTCATTATCATTGTATTATTATTATTATTATTTTTGAAATGCTGAAAAAAGGAACATGTACAGTAGGCATAGATCTACACATACATGTACATGTAGATGTACACTGTAGGAGCCTAGCTCTTTAAAACACCCAATCTATAGGACTTATAGATTATGAGCTTGAAATACTAAATACTGTAGCTATGGATGGAATTTTATAATCCACATTTTACCTCTTTAAAAAAAAAAAAGTGTTCAGGTTCGATTTGGTAAGGTCAATAATAAACTTGTTTCCCTCTTTGGTTTTACAGAAATAGTCTGAATCAGCACCATAGAGCAGGCCATCACAAGTCAACATTCTTGGAAGCGTAACTGGTATTGGCTACTCCTTAATAGCCCTTACTATCACCGGCAAACTGAGATGCTTACTAAGAAAGCTGTAAAATAGGTCGGCATTATTGATGCTGCTCATTCAGCTCTGCAAGTTTGGTGACACATGTAAACGTATAGAGATGGCTGAATATTAACTAAGAAAATTGGACCTTCTGTCTCACATGCTCATCAAATGGTACGACGACGACTTCCCTGTGATCTAGATTTGAATCATTCATCATAGCAAGGAGATTATGTTTGACGAATTCATCGGTTACAAAGGAACTGCAAGACTAGAAAAAGATTAGGAGTCAGTCACAATGAGCGTTGGTCCCCTTGTGACCGAGATCCTGTGTGTGTTTGTGCTCGCTGCGTACCTCCTCCACAAGTATGGAGATTGGCGCAAGCAGCATCCTGCCGTTACCTTGGCAACCTTCATCTCCTGGTATTTCTCTCTCATCATTGTCTTCATGTTACCTCTCGATGTTACAACGGTGAGTCCATATATATGATAATGTTGTCTGTCTGGAGCCAGAAGGATGGTAGCTCTGTGTTTAAGTACATTTATAAACTTCTGCTGAACTTTGGAACAAGCTTTAAATGTCAAAAACTGTCAAACTGTTAACCAATTCAAAACTTACAGTCTTAAGACACATTTATTCAAAATTGCTTTTGATGATTAACCAATACTCTGTTCACATTGATGTGTATTTCATATGAAGGTTTATTTGCACTTTTTTGTTTTGTTTAATATGTAATTGTTTATTAGTCTATTTTGTTTTGTTTAATATGTAATTGTTTATCAGTCTATTTTGTTTGTTGTAGCGCTTTAGAGACTTCGATGGTACTAAGCGCTTTATAAGTAATGTTTTTATTATTATTTGTTATTATTATGAGATAATGCCCTTGTGCCTCCAAACATTGAAAGTATAATGGGTTGGGTTTGACATACCACACGTCAAGTTTTTGCTTGTCACGACTCACGGCATTGATTTTGATATGGTCCCTATTTCTGTATTTGAATTAGACTAATGAGGGAATTGTTTTATAGTATGTGTGAGTGAGAACTTGTTATGCACTCATGTACAATGTACATGTACATGTAGGTTAACATGAATGTAATTCAAAATCAGAGTCCATTTGATCTTGACAATGTCCCTTGAAAATGTTGATATTTGTATCGAAATCGGGAAAAGTAATGATCTTTTTTTGTAGAACAACATTTCTGCCTACCTGCGCTCATTCTCAACATTTGAGGAAATTGATGAATTTCAAAAGACAAAGCAGCCATAGTAAAACGATCACATTCTAATAGATAATATAAGATGTGTAATGTGAGTGCATAAAAAGCTGAGCTTCATCATCATTATCAATATTCTGTTGTTTGTTTTCAGACATTTTATTTGCAGTGCATGAAAGCTGCTGAATCCCCCATAGTACCGGACGTGACTCCCGCATCACCGCCCTTCCAACAAATTCCCACAACGGACCTTCATGCAAAGCTGACACAGGTAGGGCACACTGACAGTGCCCTCGGTACGACTAACCTGATGCTGAATGCATCCCTGATGAATTTGACTGGAGGAGGAGGAGAAGGTTCTTTGAGGGATAGGAGGAGTGTAGCGGCGGAACAGTGCAAGAAACCCTGGAGCTACGTCCCAGAAGACATCCTCCCCATCATCTGGAAGATCGTCTATTGGACTACCTTTGTGCTGACGTGGTAAGTGGCATGTTTTTGGTTGGATGGGTGTTCAAGAATGTGTACTACATGTGCGTACCTGCCAACCCTACCGAATAATCCGGAATATCCCGTTTTTCTGGATTTTTAGGACCCCAAAATGCAGGATTTCTTGTTGTTGTTGTTGTTGCTAAAGCCAAATTAAGCTTGTTTTATTGTATGCCGCGATGTGAGAGTTCACGTATTGCGTGCATTGAAGGGCTGCATGATTGAGCAGCGAATTTGTATTCGCTTTTTTGCACAGATTTACCGCGTATTGCCAGTTACACTGCCGCTGCATGTGCTTTAAGGTACAGATTTCTTATTTTCGAAGACATACCGTGCTAAAAATTCTTAATTCTCATTTTCAAATGTTGGCAGGTATGCATGTGGGTAATTCCATAAATTAGGGAACCACTTTGTGACATTTCTTTGGTGTCCCAGTAATACTCAATGAACCCACACTTATTTGCGGCTCTGAGTAAAGACTTACCAGTAAATTGTGGAGTGAGATTGTAAAGTGATTTCTAAGCATAATATCGCACCGTCTTACCTAGAATCACTTGACAATCATACTCGACTATTCAAGTCTTTACTCAGAGCCACAAATACAGTATATGTTACAGTATAACTGTTTATGGAATTACCAATGGACAAATATATTTATATTACATCAGATAGCATGTACATAATTCTTTTTGAGGCATTCAGTTAGGTTGGGGCAAAAAGTAGGACCACATCCATGTCCATAGAATGTTGATGAGTCTTCTTCTGAAAGATCAAATCATCTGTTGACGATTTTTATGCAATGAATATAGGAGTGTCCTGTCAGAATCATTCCTGTTCCAGCTGCTTCTATTCAAAATCTTTGCTCAATATGTATTTTTTTTTTTTGAACCAGCATTACATCGGACATCACATTTATTTTGTACTTTACATGTAGGTCTATAATATTGATTCACCATGGAACTAGAGTACTTCTAAACACACATGTAGTTGGCTATGCTTGGCAGGCTAAGCTCAACTTGAGCAAACATTGTTATGATTGATAGCAGACATACATGTAATTTGTCACATCAGGGGAGTGTTTCACAAAGACTAAGATCGACTTTAAGTTGGACTTAACTATGGCAGGCCACTCATGCCACTGTTTGCTCTCACCATCATGATATTTAGATAAAATTATTTCCTTCAATAATGATTTATAAAAAAATGTAAATTCTGTAGGATTTGTGAACATGATTTGTACATCCCGCGAGAGACCATGCCAGTAAATGATGAGAGCAAACAGTGGCATGAACGGCCTGCCATAGTTAAGCCCTACTTAAAGTCGATCTTAGTCTTTGTAAAAACACTCCCTTGGTATGTCACAAAATTTCCCCAACCCTGTGGCATGACCCTTATAGGCAAGTCCAGGGGATTATGTTCTTTGCTTTCCCATACAAGAATAACAAATAAATTAAAAATAAGGCTGCCACAAGTACTTGAATACTTGAGTATTCACACTGTTGACAACTACACAAGTACACAATTTCTCGTACTCTTATACATGTACACTGCTGCCTTTTTTTCTTCTTTCTACAAGTAAGTGTCGATTTATTGTACAGTTTGTGATTTCTGAAAGTTAGAGCAAGATCATACCTGGGATTGATTGTAATCTGAAGCTAAAGTACAGTATGAGTCATAACAATTACACAATGTATGGGTTCAAATATTAATTGATATCTGACTACTACTGACTACATACTTGATCTTTTGACTTTGACCTTTTTTTAAACATACACAAACAGGGGAATGGTAAATGATACTATTGTGGCACCACACTTAAGCTGTATTTTACACTTTTGCATTCAGTCAGCGAACAATTGGTTGATTTGTGTCATTGCAGGCTTAAGCCTTTATTATTCTCATTGGCTACCCTTTTATTTATACATTTACGGTTCCCTCCCAGTTTCAATATGTCCCGGTTCATGTAATCGATAGTGTTCATCTTCCTCTCTTTCTTTGCTGGAAACAGATATCTACTGATTGTTTTCATGCTATACAGTATGTACATGTATGATAGGTCATGAACTTGGCAGTGTAGATTATACATGTACATGTACATGTACCGGTATGTAGATTTAACTAAAACTTGCTGCACATTAACAAATTTGATACAATTAAAATTTGATACAACAGAAATAAAGTTTAGTTGCCTATGTACATGTTCACTAATTTAAAGCAAGTGTGATTTTTAAATAGTTTGCCCCTCAAAATGAGCAAACGAGCTGATTGTAATCTTACATAATTTAGCAGTACCGGTACTCCTTTAAGTTACAGGTTTGTTCTCCACTGGGACTTTTGAGCTAATGGGGAAATCAATTCAATACATCCCATCTGGCAATAATCAAATATTAATTCAATTGATTACATACACCCTGTACATGTACAATCATTGATCTCAACACACAAGAAAAAGTCAGTCATGAGAGAGTTAAGAGTTAAGTTAAGCAATATGTGTTGTTGGCTCGTTGCACTTGAAGTTGAAGGAGGTTTCAAGGTGGAGGCATCAATTCATATCATGAGAACACTTCCAATTCAGGAGTTGCAGTGACATTAAACTATTGCACGTTACAGTACAATCAAATCTGCTTTAGTGACCACCTGTCTACAACAAGCACAATTTTTTGTTTCCCTTGAAAAAGATATCTCATTGCAACATGTACTAAAGGAACGTGTCTACAAAGACCACCTGTCTACAAAGACCACCTGTCTACAAAGACCACCTGTCTACAACGACCACCTGTCTACAAAGACCACTTTTTGTGTTTCCCTTGGGCAGTCGCTGTAGACAGGTTTGACTGTATTTAGACATCCTGTACAAATGTCATAGTGGGTAGTGCTTGACAATATTTTTGACACCATGAATCAAAATATTGAGTTAGATTAGATTTATTATTTTTATTGATGATAATGATGAATATGACAAGGTCTGTGATTTTGCTGTTTGGTGGATACTGGGCAGTAAGATTAATATTTCTAATTTTGTTTAGTCTTGGTACAATGGAGTTGAATTCTTTCAAAAGTTCTTATTCTTTGATGTACATTATCTATGATTATTTTATTTTAAACTTCTTTCCAAACAGACTTCATATTTTGCTTAGGAAAATCAACATAAACTATAAACAATGTTGTGTTTTTGTTGGTAATCAAAAATGTTCTTTCCTTTTACATTTCATTACAAATAAAACTAACTATTAAACTACTTGATGTGTCATGTTACAAATGAATTTATCAATGTTAAATAATACTTTCAAGTTTATTGATGAACACATTTTAAAGAACTGTTTTAGTTTATTATTTGTTTGCTGTATTTCCAGGGTCATTGTGCCCTTCATGTATAACACAAGCTGGCGATTTTACAATTATTTGTACCTTTAAGCTTGTTGAAGAACCAATATCATAGAGCTTATTAATTTGTTCTTTCTCTCTCTCTCTCTCTCTCTCTGTCTCTCTCTCTCTCTGTCTCTCTCTCTCTCTTTCTCTCTCGGTCTCTGCATGTTTGTCTGTCTGTCTGTCTCTGTTTCTCTCTGTCTGTCTGTCTCTCTGTCTCTGCATGTTTGTCTCTCTCCTTCTCTCTGCATGTTTGTGTCTCTCTCTCCCCCTCTCTCTTTCTCTCTGTCTCCCTCCCTCCCACTCTCTATCTCTCTCTCTCTCTCTCTCTCTCTGTGTTTACAGGCTCATTATGCCCTTCATGAAGTCGTACACACAAGCTGGCGACTTTACAGTCGCAGGCAAACTGAAAACTATCTTGGTGCAGAACGCCATCTGGTATGGCAGTTATCTTCTCATTTTCGGTGTCCTTCTCATCTGTGTGGCGGCCAAACCTGAACTCCAATTAAGTGGGTAAGTAGTGCACAGATGAGAATAAGTGTGGCCAAGGTCATCAATTCTAGACATGGGTGGAAATCAGCATAACAGAAACTTAGTATCAGTAGTTCGCAAACTATAATATTTCTTAGGTGAGCATGCCATATTTATTATGCCTATAAAGAAAGATGTTGTATTTCTCTTTAAGTGCCAAAACTTGGGTCGGTCGGTCGAAAAATCTTTCTTTCTTTTTCTTTTAAACTTAAAAAAAAAGAAATCTTATATTTCTCAGTTTTGAATGCTTTAATACATTTTTTTTCTAAGAAACGTTAAAAAAATACTTTTTTTAAAAGTCGTCCACAAATTTTAAGATTTTGGGGTAGGTCGCAAAGGGCAATACAACATCTTTTTTTTAAAGGCCTGATAGTGAATTCAGCATCCTTTACCTATCGGCTTATTTTCCATGACATCACGATGCGGCACAACCTATGCGGTTTTTTTATGACATACTGTACATGTAAAGAGTTATATGCTTCACAGTCGTCTATCTCATAACACAGAGCTTAGTGAATACATGCAGGATCTTTGTTGCCATTCATTTGAACATTTTAAAAGATGCAATGTTCAGCCTTTTTTTGCATATCTGAACAAGCCTTAAGGCTGCTTTTTTTGTCAGTGTCAACATCAATATTGATTTTAACTGATCATCATGATCAACAACATTACTTGGTTGCAATGTAATCAGTGTAATCAATGTCATCTTATCAAAACATGTGGGCAATCAACATTGTTCCCCCCCCCCCCCAATCAGAATCTAGCTAATTTGGGCAGGCATTCAATATTACGTCGTCTTCTGGATACCTACCCCGGCTATCTAGATCCAAGGTAGACAAAGATACAAAGACCATAGTTTAGGCTTTTTGATGTACAAAATAGCTCATTATAGATGATTTTCAGGCCCTCTGATCAATTCTAACTGGCATCCCTGAGTCAAAGGTTCTGGTGAAAATGTTGAAAGTTTTGTATTTTTATAAGGACTAAAATCAAATTGTCACTTTTAGAAACAAGTTATATTTGTATTTCTTCACAGGCAACAGCTTCAGATCATCGGCATCACAGCGAGTAACACCTGGGGTCTGTTCCTCCTCATCCTGTTGCTAGGATACGGGTTAGTGGAGGTACCTCGTCAGTGCTGGAGGCAGTCCAAGCGAGGTTACAATCTCGAGCATACCTACTTCCTACTGGCCAAGCTAAGCACTGAGAAGTCAGAGGCAGATGAAGATCTGGAAGACATCTTGGAGGTAAATTGATCCAGAAAGTTGTTTTTTATGCCTCCGTTACGAAGTAGCCGGAGGCATTATGTTTTCGGGTTGTCCGTCCGTCCGTACGTCCGGTACGTCCATACGTCCCGTTCTCGTAATCGCGTTATCTGAAGAACTGGTTGATGGATTCCTGCCAAACTTTGGTCATGTATGTATCTTGTAGAGTCGATGAACTGATTAGATTTTGGGGTTATGAGGTCAAAGGTCAAAGGTCACAGGGCTCATTATGTATGCAAAACGAGCTCGTGATCGCGTTATCTGAAGAACTGGTTGATGGATTCCTGCCAAACTTTGGTCATGTATGTATCTTGTAGAGCCGATGAATTGATTAGATTTTGGGGTCACGAGGTCAAAGGTCAAAGGTCACAGGGCTCATTATGTATGCAAAACGAGCTCGTGATCGCGTTATCTGAAGAACCGATTGATGGATTGCTGCCAAACTTAGGTCATGTATGTTACTTGCAAAGCCGAAAAACTGATTAGATTTTGAGGTCACGAGGTCAAAGGTCAAAGGCCACAGGGCTCATTATGTATGCAAAACGAGCTTGTGATCGCGTTATCTGAAGAACCGATTGATGGATGCTGCCAAACTTAGGTCATGTATGTTACTTGCAGAGCCGATGAACTGATTAGATGTAGGGGTCACAAGGTCAAAGGTCAAAGGCCACAGGGCACATTATGTATGCAAAAACAGCTCATGATCGCGTTATCTCAAGAACCGATTGATGGATTCCTGCCAACTTAGGTCATGTATGTTTCTTGCAGAGCCAATGAACTGAGTAGATTCTTGGTTCATAAGGTCAAAGGTCATGGGCTCATTATGTATGCAAAAATAGCTTGTAATCACAATATTCTGAGAACCTGTTAATGGATTACAATTGAACTTGAATTCGAAAAATTTCTTCTGTTTTGGTTTGTAAAATTGCTCTATGACGGAGGCATCATTTTCGACTGCGCGCAGTCGAAGTTCCATCTAGTTTTTTTTTAATGTGTTGTACCACGATTTATAAGGTTTGTGTGTGTGTTTGTTACTCTTTTATTTGGGAAAGAAAATAAGTGTTTTATCAGTCTATGATGCAGTGTATTTCTTGTAGCTAGCTTTGCTGTCAGAAGAATACTAGTTAGTCAAACCTGAAGTATAATGACCTAATAAGAGAAATGCAGTCTGACAGTTGGTTTTAGTTTATTTGATATAAATTCAAAGAAAAAAACATTGTCAAGTGGAACAATTAAACAAAACAGTTGTCTAATACTTTCTTTATTGACAGGTTGTCATTAAAGTAGTAATGACAGTACTATGGCATTATCATTAGCTTCTCAGAAATTGAAGAACATATCACAGCTATAAGTAGAACATGCCACTTAAAGGCCGTCTGTACTAGTTTAGCCAGGGGAGATTCGACCTCCCTGCAAGGTCACTGACAGGTGGTTATCTCATCAAATCAGCTCTCAATTAACATAAGAAAAAGAGGATTATGGGGGACCAACAGGCACCGATTAGGGATTGTTTACAAAAAAAGGGCGCGAGTAGCTGTAAGTAGTGCAGTGGGGCTTTAACATGTTTTGAAGTAGTTCCTTTCCTACGTTCATCGGATTGATTGGTACTTGTATTTATCCTTGGCACCAGGACATCCGCAGAGCCTCCGACGCTGTCAGATACAACCATCCTCTGCGCAAATATGTCAACACTGTGGTTTCCAAATGCCCTGACGAATTCCAGGACTCCCTTACCAAGCATTTGGATGACTTCCAGGAGTATGGTGACCAACGTGTCCAGGTACACTGGTTATCCCCCGTAACCATTTGATCTTTTCAATTCAATTCAATTCAATTCTTTTTATTCATCCAAATTCACAAGAATACATGGAAATTTGTTTTGGTCACACATTGTACAAATCCGTAATATATACATGTATATGAGAAACTATATCGTTATGTTTATAATTTTGGGGGATTTTTTGTGCCTGTTTTTAGGGCACCTACAGGGCAATACAACATCTTTTTTTTTTAGGCCTTAGTGTGTTTATTATTGTCATTCAGACCACCTGTCCCATTCTCCTTAAAAAATAAATGATAGGAGGTTGGTAGAGATTACCCCCCCCCCCCCATCCTTCCTGTATCGATCCATTCTGGTTGATGATAATGGATTTCTTGGAATCCCTGTTAGGTAACATATTGACATTATACTCCATTATAAGATGATGAAGCGCATCCTTATCAATTGATTGGTTGAGAGCGTACACGTGACAAGGCATTATAATTTTACCAATGACCGGTCATTAGCAAATATTATTAGATGATGACGTAGATCCTAATCAAATGTTATAGAGCATCATTTTATAAAACAAATAAAACGTAATCTTATGAAACAAATAATACACATCATTTTGTTTTGGCATTAGTAATATTACCCAAACTCTGTACCTTCAAAACAGTCCAAACACCCTCGTCTATCGCCTCGGGCGTGTTCCAAAGGTACCTTGTGTGGGTAATTCTTACTAATGCCCTCACTGCTGTGTATTATTTGTATACTAATTTGCCATCTGCAAATATGTGCATGTATTTGTCTTGGAAATGTGCCATATGAACCCATGTATAATTATTGTTTCAATCATACAGGCGCCGTCAGAGAATGAGTTGGTACGTCTGCACAGTAAAGTCATGTTTGCCGTTCAAGCCAAACATCGAGCAGACACGCAATGGAAGGTCCTCGTCAGGGGAGCATTCTTTCTAGAGGACTTGCAACGAAATGAAAAGGGCAACACATCGTAAGCATTCAGTTCTATTAAATCACAATAATTCAATATTTTAGATACGTTGCATAAAACTCAACAAAGATTTGGTTTATTTTATTGTGTACAGCTTAGAAAAGAACAAATTGCTTTGTATGTATATCGTTTGAATTACAACTTTATCTTGAATCTACCCCCTCAAATATATTATTCTATAAAACTTCTGATACAAAAAGAAAAAAAGCATAAATGAAGAAGAAGAAGACTTAATAGAGAATACCCCAAAACTTTTAATTGATATGCAAGGGTCATAAGAAATAATATGTATGCATATTTGCAATTATATATGACAAATATAGGATGTTTATCTATTCTTCAAAGCTTTGGATAAACTATAACAACCAACACTGTTGCAAATGGCAACAATACCCTGGTGTGATTCAGTTATTTTGCTGCATGAAACTTAAGATTCCCAACTGACCCAAAAGTTTCATACAGTACATGCAAACATTTCTGGGGGGTGTTTCACAAAGATCCTAAGTCGAACATAACTCTTAGTTGCACTTAAAAATTATGGAGAGCCATTTATAGTCTTAAAATTAAATTCTAGTATTTTAGACTTTCTATAAGTTACACATTAAGAAAATGAAATCTCCTTGATAAAAGAAAATATGAATGATTTGAATCAACATTTTATCCCTTAAAAAAAAAAATTACAAATATTTTCATAGAGGCTTAAGGCTTTCCATAATTGTTAAGTCCAGCTTAAAGATAAGTTCAACTCAGGATCTTTGTGAAACACCCCCCTGGTGTTATAGTAGATGTACTCTACTCTCAATCTGGAAACCCTGCCCTTTACTGTCTACGCCAAAATCTTAATGATATTCTGTCCATTTTCTATCTATCACAGTCAATTCCATCATACCTTTGACCCCAAATTCAACACTGTCGAGCAGTTCGTCTGCACCCCTACGGTAGAATGGTACTGGCGAGTTTGGTTCTTACCGACAGCCATGAAGGTGATAGCAGTTGTCTTGGCTCTTTTCTCTCTCATGGTCATCTGGTCTGAGATGACCTTCTTCAGCATTAGTCCTGTACTCTCCCTCTTCGCCATCTTCGTTGACAAGGCCAATGAAAACTACAACTTCCTCAGTATTGAGGTAAGGATGCATAATGGAATGATATACAAACATACAGCTGCATAATATGCCATAATGCTTACCGGTATTACAGTATGACAGTATACATTTAAATCAGCTTTGAATATTTTGTCATCATAAATGATTTTATGGAGAAATCTCAAAGTATGAAAGTAGAAACATGACTCATCTACATGTATCTCTTTAATCGTTGCAATTGGATAAGTGCTAAAAATATTTTTCCCACTTTGTTTTCATGCAATCTCAAGTGATTAATGTTTTAAGTTTAGATGAATGTTTGTTTGTTATCATCCCATTATTTTTAGTTTTTATTCATTCTCCCAAATGCATGTGATTTTTTTTGTTTTTGTATTTTATTATAATTTTGATTCTTTTGGTCAAGGGTCTGAATACCTGTGATTGTTATGTGCAATCTGTGCATGTATTATACTGGCAGTATTTGTTTATGCTTTTCTTCTCTCCCTCCTAATTCTCATCTATGTACTCCTATTCTGATTAAAGCAATTCTTGTTTTCCCAAAGGTACTCTGTATCATCATTATAGCATACTTGTGTGTATGCTCCTACTACACTGTCTTCAAGGTTCGCGTGTTTAACTATTATCATCTGGCATCCCATCACCAGACCGATGAGAGTAGCCTTCTCTTCTGTGGCATGTGAGTTCTGCTGTAGCTGTCAATAGGGACTTTTAGATTCGCACGAAGACAATGGGGATTGCTACGGTCGACGTCCTTTCAATGCACTGCCTTGAATGGACGTCACACGTATCAGTCCACGCAAATCTAAAAGTCCCTAATAATAATTTCTCCCGGGGCATTGTCAGTACATTTTAATTGTATTTTATTTATTTATTTTTTAATATTTTTTTATTATGTTTAATATTATTATTATTATTATTATTATTTTTTTTTTTTAAATTTATTTAGTTATTTATTTATTTTTTTAATTTTTTTTTATTTGTATATATATATATATTTTTTTTTTTTGGGGGGCGGGGTTGTTTCATCAACAATGTTTCATGGCATACATTATTGCTAGCACATTTTTAATGTGGGAAGAATGGTGGGGGAGGGGGGGGGGAGACATTTTGTCATCGGTTCTGTGCATATATATATATATATATTCATTCTTCAAGTCATTGCTAGCACATTGTAAAGGGGAGGGGGCTGGATTGTCAAACAAACTGCTATAAAGTATAAGGACAAATTGTCAGATAGTGGAAGAAAAGTCTGGAGAGTTGAAAATTCCTGCAAAATTACCACAAGAAAGTTCATTTTGTTTAAATTTTTCAAAGAGGTAAAGAATTTTTAAAACTAGCTCCCACCCCCCCAAATTAAGAGCATTCCAATCATTAGCCTACCGTAAATCTCCGTGTATAAGGCGCACCTGTGTATAAGGCGCACCCCTATTTTTAAGACTTAAAAAAAAAAAAAAAAAAAAAAAAATGGAAGAAAAAAAAATCGGGAAGAAAAAAATTCAGGAAATTATTTTTGCTTTTATTTGTTTTTTGTTGCTTTTTGTTAAAACCAGATCAGATCCTGTTTTATTTCAGAGTTCGGAAATACATTCATTTTATTACGAGGCACAGTTGAAGTGCTTGTGAACAAGGTTAGACCTTTGCACAACAACAACAAAATCCAGCAGTCAAAACAGCACGTCCATTTGAACATATGGGACTACAATGACTATACAATGGTACAGGACATTTCTAGAATAACTCCACACAACTTACCGACAATTTTATGTTGCATTGTTGATATGAAGACGAAAATAAACTGCATAAATTATTTTTCAAATAAAATCTGCCGGTAAATTTAGATCTAAGTCCGTACCATATTGCCAAAAAGTAAAAGAAGAGACGTGAAAGATTGTTTCTTACGAAGCGAGCTGCCGCGCAACGCAACTGCGCAGGTTAAAATCGCAATTCCATATTACACCGCACATCGTGGTAGGATACCAAATCTGCCCCCGTGTAAGTGAGCTGCATGATACAGGTGAGTGAGCTGAAGACACGGGAGAGCTTCGGCCGGCAAAGTGCTTTGTGAAGGGCATAATTTATCGAGACTGAAAAAAAAAAAAAAAAAAAAATCTTTTCCCTTCAAATGAGGAACGTAGTTTTACTTCATATAGTAGATTCTATTCTTTGTTTTCATTATGAAATTCATGTTGAGACACAGAGATTTTTGAAAACCAATAAAAAGTTGCATTTTGAGGACTCAAAATATTCTGTACCTGTGTATACGGCGCACCCCGACTTTTGATTTTTCCCGACGGTAAAATAAGTGCGCCTTATACACGGAGATTTACGGTATTGTAATGTTAGGAATATGTCACTACAGGTCATCTTTGGATGGTTCTTTATCCAATCCAACAACCACTTTTTAAACAAAGTCAGTGGTGTTTGTGAAATAGTACCTTGAAACTTGCCCCATAACATTACTAAATTGTATATTACCTTCTCAGGATGCTGTGTCGCTTGACTCCTCCTCTTTGTCTCAACTTCTTGGGTATGATCCATCTCGATGATCATGTGACTGGAAAAGAGGACTTGGTCGAGACATCCTATACTCTGGTGAGTTTACACTCAAGCAGCTTGTCAGTGTTACATCTGCTTTCAAGTTGAGGTTTACAGATAGTATGCATTTAACTATTGAAACTTTGAGACATTGCATCACTCATTAAAGGCATCGTTCATTAAAGGCATCGTTCAACAATGTTATATCTGAGATGCATGGCCCTACATGTTATCAGTGTCTGTGATATGGTGTAATATTGAAGCCCTAACAAAATTGCGCTTCAAAATGATCATGAAGTGCCTCAAGAAAGTAACAAAATCCTTGAGTGAGCGGTTTTACCATACTCATTTTCCCCAATAGACTGTAGTGTAATACAAACCGTTAGGAAAACGAAAAATGAAATTTCGCTTTCCAATCATAAATATCTTGATAATCAGACAGGCGATCAGCGTGTAAAACTCATGGGTTTCCTGACTGACCTAAAGGTTTATAATTATGATTGCAGCATGAGCTAAACCCAGGATTTTGTTTCAGAATCTGAGGCAATGTTACTGAGTCACTTTAATGAAGTTTGTTAGTGGTTCAAGTGATGTCAGTGATTTATGTTTCGGGCTGCTTCTGTCAGCAATCGGCAAGTGTGGAATGACATACAGCCTTTTCACACACAGCTAAAGTTCTATAAACATGATTAGTTTAAAGGGCTTTAAACTAATCACCTGAACATACGACATCATTCACACACAGAAATTTCGGTGCGATCGTTAATCGTTTCGTGATTAACTACTGCTCGTAAAATGCGCAGTAGTGCCATTGCGCATTGAAGGTCATGTCATATCATTCAAAGCGCACGCTCCATCCAGTTTAAACACGAATAACCTTTCACACACAAAATGTCAAGCTCTCTAGATACGAACTTCGTATCTGCAGCCTGCTTTTAGGGGCGTATGAATCGCGACTTCGTATCTATCCCAACATCGTATAAACGATGTTCACACAGGGAAAATTTTCTATAAACATGTTTAAAACTGTTGAGTTAAACACGTTTATACTCATCATCTCTAGATACGATGAATTTTAGCTGTGTGTGAAAAGGCTGTTAGCACCATCTCTTATTGTTTACATCTCCACTATCAGCTAACAACCAAGAGAATGGTTATGAAAATGAAAGATAACTTGACAAATTACTTTACTTTGTGCTGCCTCTAACAAAAAAAAACATAGGTATCAAGTTTGATTTGTTATCCGTGCAATCATCGACGGCTAGAAAATTCAATATTTATGAAAACGCCACTTGACTTTCTTTGTTGCTAATGAATTGTTAAGTACTATGTATAAAGAGAAGACATTTAATCTTTTTTATTTTCGTAGATAACATGTTAATCGTTTTGTAGATGAACTGTTTGCATTAATTCCAATCAATTTTTGTTGTTGGGAGTGCCGGAAGTGTATTATATTCCCCTGAAGTTGTCTACTGACTACTGACCTGTCAGGATGCCTTCAGGATAAAATATATATGTCAAGGGGAGTGTTTCACAAAGACTAAGAATAACTTTAAGTTGGCAGGCTGTTCATGCCACTATTTTCTCTCACCATTTACTGGCATTAGTTTCTCAAGGGATGTACCGATCGGGGTCACAAATCTGATAGTTCATTATTGAAGGAAAAAATATTATCTAAACCAGCAACCAGTGGCATGAATGGCCTGCCATAGTTAAGTCCAACTTAACAATTAATATTAAGTGTTTGTGAAACACCCCCAAGGTCTATCAGTACTCATTCTTTATATTCTCATCTCCCTTCTTGTAGATCATGGGCCGTCACATCGATGTGCTACCCTTCATGGCATCTGGGTTCTATATCTATTACCCAATCCTGGTAGCTGTACTCTGCTTGGCTACCTACTTTGACCTGGGCAGCAGGTGCCTTTCTTGCCTTGGCTTCCAGCAGTTTGTGGGCGATGACGACATGACCAAAGATCTAGTAGATGAGGGCAGGGAGCTTATGAAAAGGGGTGAGTTTCTGATAGTTGGTATAATCATATAGGAGTGGTGGTGGTTGGTTGTAGAGGTGGTGATACATGTGGTGGTATGTCAATGCTAAGGGCCTAAAATGTGCCTGGGCAATGGTATACATTACATGATGCTCAATTCAATACCTCATTTTTACATGTGCAAGCAAGAACCCTGTCGTTTCACGTTATGTCAGCAACTTATACACTCATTTGGAGATGCACAGTACACAAACTCTTTGATTGATCATCATTGTAATCGACTGATGCGTTTTGAAAGGCGTACAGTATAACAATTCAACTATAGTCAAACCTGCTTTAGGAACTACCTGTCTACAAAGACCACCTGTCTACAACAAGCACATTTTTTGTTTCCCTTGAAAATGGCTTCTCATTGAAACTTGTACTAAAGGAAACTGTCTACAAAGACCACCTGTCTATAAAGACCACTTTTTGTGTTTCCCTTGGGCGGTCGCTGTAGACAGGTTTGACTGTATATATCGTCAGCTGGCTGGCAGAAGGGCGTTAAGCATGCGAGCTACTCAAAAACTACTTTACAAATTATTCACATTTAAAGATTTGTTTTATATTTAAACTGCTTTCCGTCCCGAAAATTGGTTTAAAACGTTAAACTAATAGAAATGTTAGTAGTAGAACAAGGCCACAATTTTTTTTCTCGGAAATAAGTCAGTTTTATAAAAGTTTGAGGCGATTTAGTGTTAACGCCTCTCTCCTTAATGCTTCTTTTTTTTACCTGAATTCAAGCTAACGCCCTTCTGCCAACCAGGAGACGATACATTCCAATCATCTAAATTGCGGGCTAGATTTTCTCTTTAAAGCCAGGGTATTTGTACTGACACTAATTCAGATTTACGTATACTGCCATCTGCTGTCCACAATGCCCCAATGTGTTTGTCCCACAGCCATGTCCCACAATGCATCATGAACTGCATGACGTGCGTGTGATGTTTCTTAGGTACAGGAACCGGAAGTTGCTCCATGTACGCCTTCACCGAAAGATTGCAGATTAAAAAAATACATTACAGCAGTGATGTTGATGTTGGTAAAATACCCTGCCTTTAAAGGGATCCGGTAACTTTGTCTCAGATTCTGAAACAAAATTCTGGATTTAGCTCATGATGCAATGATAATTATAAACCTTTAGGTCAGTCAGGAAACCCATGACTTTTACAAGCCGATCGCCTGTCTGATTATCAAGATATTTATGATTGGAATTACAAATTTTGAAAACCGTTCGCCTGAGGGTTTTCATAACACTACAGTCTATTGGGGAAAATGAGTATGGTAAAACCGGTCACTCAAAGATTTTTACTTTTTTGAGGCACTTCTTGATCATTTTGAAGCGCAATTTTTTTAGCGCTTCAATTTTACACCATATCACAGACACTGATAACACGTAGGGCCGTGTATCTCAGATTTAATATTGTTAAACGATCCCTTTAACAGAGTATTTGATGTTGCATAAATTACTCTTTCTTCTTTTTTTTGCAGAAAAAAGGAAGAAGGAGAGAGCTGCCCACAGTGAAGAGAGGAAGAAGACCTTTTCAAAATTTAGTTTACAGGAGAACGCTGAAGCAAACCGCAACAGTCGTCGCTTCAATAACCGAGGATCAGGAACGGATAGTGATACCGGACATGGCAACTACAGCACTGCATCAACCAAAGGTTAGTTTCATCAGCCGGTAGCATGTTGTTATGCCATAGGAATCTGAATCTTTATTTTGTATTCAGACTGTTTCAAATAAGAATCAATATGAAGGATGAAAAAGAAGAACGATTTCTACACCCATGTAAGCTACATTTTGCAAGATAAACATGTTGCATGTCGTCAACGAATTTGTAAAATAATCAAATCAATTACCCATTGTTATTAAAACTCAAAATATTCTCTTGGTTCTGATATAAGTATTACAAATTCACCCATATTTCTCTTTGCTCTTTTCTCCACATTCGCATACAGCCAAATACACCAGACACAAAAACCGAGTCGACGATAAGGTGGAGATCATGGGTGATGAAGAGCCAGTCGATTACAACGAAGAAAATGCCTCCCAGTTTATGGATGGGCTTGGTGACTCTTCTGGAGGTAAGGCGAGTAACGGCAAAGCAGCGCCTCCGAGGCGAGGTCCAAACTTCAGCTCCAATGCAAAGCCCAAGAATATATTTGACGATGTGTAAATCTGTGTTGATGGTGTCTCGTACTGTCTTGTACTGCTGAGTAAGCAGTTAGCTGGGTGCAATGTGTGTTCATGTTTTCATGGCTAAGGTTTTCTCATTATTTAAAAGCATACAGAAGCAAAGTGTATCGTTTACATGTACAATACATTAGCTTGTACACCAGCATGTGTCAATGCAAGGACAAATGAGATTACTGCATATTTCCCTTGACCTTATAACGATAGTAAAGCATGTTTTATAAACATATTTACATTACCAGTATACTCTTTTCAGTTTTTGCTTGTCATCACATACTACATGTATTTTGAAGGGATTGTATGAGAAAGCCTTATCTATTTCCATTGGTTTTATGAAATACTGTAGTTTGAGATCTCATGTCTTGAAACAATTCGCAAGCTGTAGGTAAACTTTGAGAGTAGTAGATATATCTGCTGACAGATGATTGGCCATTCTTGAGAAAAAACAATCTTCTTTTTTGCTGGTACATGGAAATAGATCTGAATCGACGGATAAGTATTTTCTTTTATTGTAGGTTTTATTACAGCTAACACTAATTGTTTAAAAACAGGGTAGACTTTTGTTTGTGGAAAAATGTTATAGATGTGAAAATTTTTGTGAAGTGTAAATGTAAACTGCCATTAATTGCTGCCCAGGGGGGTGTTTCACAAAGATTCTAAGTCAAACTTAACTCTAAGTTGGACTTAACTATTATGGAGAGCCATTTGTAGCCTTAAAATTAAATATATTCAAAAGCAAAAATTGAAGTATTTCAGACTTTTAAAAATTCTACATCAAGAACATGAAATCTGCTTCATAATAAAAAATATGAATGATTTGAATCAACATTTTATGCCTTTTGAAATAAAATATTTTCATGGATGCTAACGGCTTTCCATAAATTTCAAGTCCAACTTAAAGATAAGTTCAACTTAGGATCTTTGTGAAACACCCCAGCTGTTGTTTATTTAAAAAACTTCATATATTTATGGTGAAAGTGTGAACGGATCGACATGATCATACATTTTGTAAATCAGGTAGACTTATAAAACAATGCTTGCATCCTAATTCCAAATATAGCCATTTCAATTCACGTGCACAAAGCCGGAAGAAACATTGTCTTGTTTCATTAAACACAATGTCCCGAATTCACAAAGGAAGTTAAGATTTAACCCATGGTTTAAAGCCTCATTTACATAACACACGGTTTAAAAATTAGCCCCAAATAAGCGTACATTGCCTTCCGCGCGTCTAATATTGGACCTCTGACTTGTGTCGTGCTTACGGTACTTTGCGTTTATTTTTGCGCTTACCAGGTATTTTAAACCATGGGTTATGTAAATGAGGGTTACTTTAAACCATGGGTTAAATCAAAACCTCCTTTGTGAATTCGGGCCAGAGTGTCATGGACTATATTCTTCTTGGTCTCAATACTATAGAAGAATTTTCTTGTTTCCACAATCTCAATTTGATGTAGATTGTTCGGCACGACTAAGGGTTAAATATAAAGGTGAGTTCTGGTCATCCGATTGCATTGTGAAAGAAAAGGTGTGGAATGGATCAGAAAACTTTAACATTTTTTGGTGTGTACTGCAAAGTTCAGGAGTCATGAAAATCATAATAAATTTGGCCCAGTCTTGGTAAAGTAACAAGCACTGTACACAGAAAGATGTATATGAGACTACACAAATGGTGTCGGGGCTACTAACCTTGATTTCCTAATCTTTCTATGCTCATTACTTAGCCAGTAAACATTTTCTACCAAAATTGTTTGGCAAATAACATTTATTTGTAATCTTGAACATTCAGTGTAAGTTTCGTTTGATTCTGTGAGAATTGATGTTCTTTTTTTTACCAGAACTCACCTTAATCTTTAAATATGTGCCTAGTGCTTGAAGATTGTGTTACAAGTGAGGTGCACATACGCTTTAAAAAAAAAAAAAAAAGTGGGGAACATTTTTGTATTTAGTGTAAACTCTTCAATCTGTTTAAGAGGAGAAAATCTGGATTGTGTTTGGTTGTAATTTTTGTTATGCGATGCTATTTATACTATAACAGAGGGTTGATGTATGATGTGGAAGATAAATACAACGTTAAACCCTAAAAGCTGAATTTGCAATTGTCTTCAAAGTGAGTAGAGAAATACGATTATCATTTTCATTTCATTTTGTCACCAGTACAAAGATAACGTTACAATATTTATTTTTTCCTTAGGTCTTCTCGAAAATGAAAGCATGAAAACAACAAAAAGTTCTTTTGTAGCAGAAAGAGGGCAGCCTGCTGCAAAAGCTTTTGTGCATTTTCCTTGCATTGCCGAGTGTTTTCTTGAAAGCTTAACATTCTTTATAGGCTGTCCCCATTTCACTTTTTTGCTACCTCCTTAATCAGTATTTGACATAGCATATAATAAATTATTAACATTTGTACAGTGCTTGCATGGTAAAATTATTCTCATGTCATCTGTAGCTACTTAACATATTATGGTTAATATTCAAAGGTGTAGAAGATGAAAATATTTAGAATTTATGTTGTATATTTGGAAGAAATGCTCAATTCATTATTTATTTATTACTTTTTTCATAATTGAGTTTCAAGATGTACCTGCAAAATCATTAAGGTCTCTTACATTTTCACCAAGGGAACAGAAAATGTGGCCATTGCAGACAGATGAAATTTCTTGACAGGTTCTAAAGCGCTAATTTCTTTCTCATGGGAAACAAAACATACATTCACTATAGACAGGTAGCCATTATAGAGAGGTGAGGTGGCCATTATAGAGAGGTGCCAACTAAGACAGGTTTGACTTAAGAAAAGCAGCATTGAACCCATTAAGAACAGATTTGGGTCTCATAGCTTAAAACGTAGCTTTTTTTTGTTTGTTTTGTGGTTAATATATTAATGGATTTGTATGCATCACATTTCAGAATAGAAATGTACAGAACTGTTTAATTCAATGAAAATAGAAATGGTTGATTGTACTAGAGGCAAGTCCTGCAGATCAGGATAATAAACAAACATTTTGAGCAGGGTTTAAGCCTTTTAAAAATCCCATCCTGTGGAAATAAGTATCATTTTTCTGAGATTACACTGAAAACTGTAGAACGAAGTGAACCAAAGAGCTTGCTTTCAAATGAGACAAGTTTTATCAGTCAAATCAGTTATGCTCACTTTCGGCATGACTTCATTACAACTTATAGCAAATATCCTTTGAACCAGTAACATAAGCCTGTGATATTGTAGCAGAGAATACAATGCCAGAGAAATACATCAGAACCGTCAATCCAACAAACTATGCTGAGTTGGACAGAGATTATGAGGGCAATGAAAGGATACTACATAGAGAGATATATTATGTATTTATTATTAATTCTTATGTCATCAAAAGATCATATATCCTTATGTCACTATGAATTTCATTTCTTAAAGAATATCTAAGTAATTTTATACATTTCAAAATGATATTCTGTAGAAGGTGCTGAAGAACAGTGCAATCTGGTTTGTGAAAATTTTTGTTTGAATTCTCATTTTAGATTTTTCACTTTTGTTAAAAAATGTGTCACGAAACCTCTATGTGAAAATTCATGAGCCTTATTTAGGAATTGTATTTTCCATTAAGTAGAAATTTCTAATGCATGTTAAGTTACGTGTAGATTTACAAAAAAGTAACTAGCATTTTTGCGATCTAAAAAATATTATTGTTCTTCGTATTTATTAATTCAGAAGGAAATATTTTCATGAAGTATGTTTTGCATTCCATATACTTTACCCACTGATAAGAAGGTGAACCTTAGATGTATATGGTAAGGTTGTCATGTAGAATATGTGTTTTACCGTTTCACTCATCTTCATTTCTGTACATGATTTGCAATGTGAGTGGTGTTGTGTATATTGTGTATCATTACTTTCAATTGTGATTACACGGCTGAGAAGTATTCATTTATTGTGACACTGTCCAAGTACGATTTACTATATCTACATATATATATATCAGAAGAAAATGGAAATTAATACTGAGCATAATAACAATTCCCATGATTTAACATTCTATTTACATGTACATGAAACAGTACTTGAGTATCTTATGTAGCAGAAGAATAATTAGTCTACATGTATGCTACCCCAAAAATTAAATTATAAAGAGTTTTAGAGATTATGAGCATATTGTTGTTATTTTTGTTTTTGTTTTTTTTGTGTGATTATTATTTTTGTTATTATAATTATTATTATTATGATTGATATTACTCATCATTATTATTATTAATTGTTCTTTTTGTTGTTACTATTATTTATGATATAAGATCCTGGAATCAAGCTCTGATCCCAGACATTTAGATCTGTGTGTTCTTGGCTTTTGTCTGGAGGATTGTCATTTTCCATTATATGGCATTGAGAAGTGCTGAAAAGTGCAATTTTTGTGTTGATTTTTACCATGGAAATATTACATTTGTACTACCAGCAGGATACAGTATTTTAGTTTTCGTTGAGAACATTATGGGTGTTGGTAAATGTAGCTGCATTCAACAAATATTTTAATTCATCTGTACACCAGTTCAGATGCCAGAATGTAATGTTATTGTGTTTGCATTTGAATATCAATGTATCTGGCATAAGAGGATTCTTTCATCTAGTTGATGAAGTAATTAGGATTTTTTTCTCCAGAAAATAATTTATTCAGGGGATAAAGGAATATATCATTTGGGAGAGCCAGAAGGGCATTAAGTAAAATAGTAACTATACATGTTTAAGTCCATTTTGGTTTTCAGCAGATGATATTTACCTAGCCAAAGTCATGTGTCTTAACTAAGAAATATCTTAAAATCCTAGCTAATATTTAAGGAAACAAATTGTGAGTGTGGTCTTGGATTTCTTGGATATAACCAGCATTAATCTCATTTCCTCCAAATTTTTGCAAAATGTGGTTTACTTTAAAATGACTCTGTAAAATTGGTGAAGGTCGATGAACAGACTGCGTAATGATTGTATGAAATGTTACTTATTATATTCATTCTACTGTACTAACCCTCTAACATGCTAACAGTTCTGAAAAATCCTCAAACCACATAGATATTTATGGTTTTCTTTGAAGGCGTCACTGTGCAACACCCTCTAACAGTAAATTCTCCCAACCATTTTTGAATTTTCCCAACCGTTTTGCCATGAAAATAAGACACAAGAAAGGCTTTTAAAAATCTTTCAACACATAAATGTCTGGAATGGTATAAAGAGCAACTTTATTGCTTTGTTACTATTTATATTCATCTAAAATGTGATTAGATTGTAATAATATAGTTGGGAGAATTAAGGAATCGATCAGATCAGTTTTTCGGAATTTGTATTGTTAATTAATGGTTTGTTTTCACTCAAACTTTCAGATTATCTGTAATTGTACATCTAGCATTAAAGTCAATACCTTAGAACCATTTTCTCTCATCTGAAAAATGTTACCAACTACCAAGTCCCTTTAAATGAATAATGAAATGTGTTTCGTTTTCATGGTTGCAAAATTAAGAAAGTCAGATTTTCAGAAAGGTGTATCGTTTTTTTTAAATCAAAATATTAATGTCACTATGAAGTTGTTTACACATTTTGTGGTTGTGTGAGTAAAAAATGATAGTCACATACACATGGCTGTATTAATGAAGTGCAAATAAACTATCTTTTCTCTGTATGGACTTAACAGTGCATTTTTATGATTTGCAAAACCTGTAAAAACACGAAAAGTTATTGACTAGATATGTGACAACATTATTTGAAAGTCGTCCTCGAAAAGAGAAAGAAGATACTAGTATTGCATTATCAGTGCCCGTATGTGCTCACAATTCAACTGCGCATGGTTCATAGGTTAAATCATGTTTCTCCAAATAATTCCTCCCCCCATACAATCTCTATGAGAGGGACCTATTTTGGAGCTCCATAGAATGCCTAACCAATCACAAGCAACTTCCGGTGGCGTAACTATCTCTCGCATTCAACAATTCCCTTTTATTCTCACTTCGTATCATAAATTGGTTTCCATTTAACTATTTCTTTGTTAGCATTTGCATGTGTACATATTTATTGACTTTCAGTGTTTTCTTTTGTTTTGTTTGCTACTTTCAATCTATGTGTGTTCTCATTTAGCCCAAATGGAGAACTGTTTCAAACCAACGACAAACTTTGAAACAATTTTGATATCAGTTGTAAAATGAAATTGTTATCCTTCTCATTCCAATATATCTACTTTTCTTTCATTGTATTCTATAGCTGCTCTGTTGTAAATGCTTTTTTGTGATACGAATTCTATCAGCTATTTATTAAATAAAACGTTTATGATCGCTATTATAGTGGCATAGTATGGACAAATAAATACATGGATAAGTTATTTATGTATAGTTAGTCATGTTATATGTGTTTCCATTGTCAAAAAGGGCAGTCCGCTGTACCTATTATAGCATTTCATGAAAATAATAATGGTGATAATAAGAAGAATGGTGATGATGATGATGATGATAATAGAAGTGGTAGTACATGTAGTTGTAGTATAAAAAAATAAAAAATAACAGTAATAATAATGGTGATGATGATGATGATGAAGATAATAATTATAATAAAAATAATGATAATAATACTAGTAATAATATTGTTAATATTACATATGAGTATTATTACCAGGGCTGGCTTTAGACCAGTTGCCTTATGGTGCCAAAAGCTTTCAAAGGAATAAATTAATACTAGGTACCATTTAATACACAAAGGAGGAAAGTGATAAATGTCTCTCTAGTTATAAAAAGACTCCTCGAATGCCTTGGGTCAACTCTACTCTTTTGAAATCAATTAACCGGAAAATATTATTGTAAACAATTTACTTCATGTAACAGAGACATTAAAGGGACATGGAGAACCATAAAGAATGTACTTAAAAGTACACCAAATTCACGAAATATCTCTAAAATGAAGCATCATGGAACAGCAACTATTGCCGAAATATTTAATGACTTTTTTTTACCAATATTGGACCAGATTTGGCTCGATCTATACCAAAGTCGGCAAAATCATTTGATTGCTTTTTGAATAATCCCAACCCCACTACTCTATTTATGGTATCAACCAATGAACAAGAAATAACTGAAATTGTGAAAAATTTAAAGATTAGAAAGACCCCAGGTTATGATGATATTACGAATAAGTTACTGAAAAGTGTCATTAAAGAAATAATCGTACCTGTAACTCATATTATGAATATGTCAATGTTAAATGGCATAGTACCTGGTAAAATGAAGATAGCAAAAGTTGTACCGATTTTTAAAAAGGGTGATCCTCCAGAACGTAGTAATTACAGGCCAATCTCTCTACTCGCCACTTTATCAAAGATTCTTGAAAAACTGATCTACACTCGAACATTTAATTTTTTCACACGTTGTGGAATTTTGGCGGACTCTCAGTTTGGATTTCGAAAGAAACATTCTACTTCTCATGCTATACTACTTTTTATTAATAAAATTTCTTCTGCTCTTGACGACCGCTGTCATACTGTAGGATTATTTTTGGATTTTTCCAAGGCATTTGACACGATTGATCATAACATTTTGTTTAAAAAACTTCAGCATTATGGTGTCAGGGGTAAGGCGTTGGAGTGGTACAAAAGTTACCTCAGTAGTCGTACACAGTTTGTTTCATTAAATGGGATTGCATCGAGAGTCAAGCCTGTCACGTGCGGTGTTCCTCAGGGATCTCTTTTAGGGCCTCTACTATTTATTACATATATAAATGATTTCAAATGTTCATCCCAACTATTGTCATTTATACTATACGCAGATGACTCAAGCATATTTTATTCCCATCAGAATCCTCAATTTCTTGTTGAAACTGTAAATTCAGAACTTGAGAATATTGCACAATGGATTTTTGCGAATAGACTGTCACTGAACTTGGATAAAACTAATTTCATATTATTTAGCAATTCAATCTCCGATTTACCTGGAGATATCTATTTCAACGATGTTAAAATTAAGAAAGTAAAATCGACTAAGTTTCTTGGCCTGTTTATCGATGATAACATGTCCTGGAAAATACATACAAATTATTTGTGTTCATTACTATCAAGAAATGCAGGTGTGATATACAAACTGAAACCTATGTTCCCATCATATGTATTGCAAATATTGTACTCCACTTTAATGTTGCCCGACTTGAACTATGGTATTCTTGCCTGGGGTAGTTCATTGAAACGTCAACTGGACAAAATCCTGGTTGTTCAAAAAAAAGCGAAAAAGAACAATTTGCAATGTACCTATTCGTACTCACTCGAGCCCTCTTTTCTTTAATACAAAAGTACTGAGAGTTCGGGATATTTTTAATTTACAATTAGGCTGCCTCATGTTTCAGCTGAATAACAACGAACTGCCCCAGGCACTATCTTATTTGTTTAAGAAAAGAAATCAAGTCCACGAATATTCTACCCGACAGGCGTTTTCCTATCAGCTTCCTAGAACGAGAACAAGCTTTGCTCAAAACACCTTTATATATACAGGTCCTAAGTTCTGGAATTCTCTCGATTCTGTGATTAAAAAGTCTTCAAGTGTACATGTATTCAGAAGAAAATTGAAAAGTTATTATTTGAATACATATTGTCATTCCTGATTCCTGACTATTCTTGTCTCCAAACTGTATACTTTTGTTCATTACAATGAGTAACTAACGGTATGACCATACCAACTTTGTTTATTATATACTCATATCGAGAACAAACTATATTTTAATATTGTTTCAATAAGCTGCAGATATATTCCCTTCCCTTTTCCTTGTCTTTTGTAGTTAATTGTGAGTATCGGTTCATGTATTCCTGTAATCCCCCTTTCCCTCTTTTAGCGTGTATTTGTATTTTATAAACTTTACTTTAGTTAATTATATCATTTTTAGTTTAAGGAGCCTATCCACAACAAGCTCTGCTTTTCCATAGGCTCCGCCACTAAACTTAATGGACAATATTCTAAATAGTGTGTACCGGAATTGTATGTACATGTATAAAATAATCATTTTCAATATGTTGTTACACTCTTTGTAAAATGAGATATTGTGGAAACCAATAAACTATCTATATATCTATCTATCTTGCCAAAGGGCATTAGTGCCGCGGTGGAATTCGAAACGCAAGCCATGTGGTCTATGGTCCGGTGTCTTACCCACTACCCCAAGATACCTGTAATACTTCAATTATTTCATAAGAGCAACACCACCAGAAAGGAGCTCTTAACATAAGCATTACAATTTAAACAACATCTAAAGATCACACCTGAAACCAGTGGCGGCTTGGGGAGGGTGACACTTCATGCCCTTACAAAAAAGGTACCACGGTAACAATGTTTTTTTTTGGTCAAAATTACCATCCACCATGGTAACCATGGTATCAAACAATGATAAACACAGGGTCATCAAAATATGAATTTCATTATTTGATACCATGGTTACCATGGTACTTTTTTTAATCTAAAATTCAATCTGTGTTCAAATTTTTCTTCAACGGCTAAATGTTCTCACTTCATAATCCATGAGATTACAGTTCACATCGAGACTACCCGTTTCTATCTGAGGACAAAATACTTAACATTTCTTAAAGCGGGACTTCACTACTTGTAGCTAATTGCGCCCTCTATATAACAAACAACGCCTAAGCGGTACCCGTTGGTCCCCATGGTTCCCTTTTTCTTATGTTAATTGAGAGCTGATTTGATGAGATAACCATCTGTCAGCTAGTGACCACACACGGAGGTCTAATCCGTCCTGGCCAAACTAGTGCAGATATAGGCTTTAAAGAATATACATATCCAACGGTCAAATTGTTTGGTCGGATGTGCCGCCCATGACATCATCTCCCTGTTGTACCTATCTAAATATCGTGCGCCTCAAAACAAAAAGTTTACACTTCGAAAATTATTTTAAAAGTCAGCTATGAACAGTAAATTGGATAGTTGGAAACAATTTTAATTAATTCAATAACAAGACCTTTAATTTTCAATGAGAGAAAATGATAACTATGAAGGTAACAATTATATTTGGTGAAAAAATATTAAAGGGGAACAATAAATTATTGTAACCCAATTATTAAAAAATACTAAAATACAGCAGTTGAAGTGCAGTTGACAAATCTATTTAATAATAATAATAATAATAGCTCGTTCTTTTATAGCGCATTTCAGGACCGAAGGCCCTCTCAAAGCGCATTACAATGTACAATGTACGTTTACATAATAATTACTCAAAGCATTCATCAAAAAGGTGAGTTTTGAGCGCTCTTTTAAAAACGTCAACATCAGTCATGGAGCGTAGCGACACTGGGAGAGCGTTCCAAAGTTTTGATCCACCACATGCAAATGCCCTGTCACCATAGGTTTTTGTGGCTCCACGAATGAGGGTGAGAAGGTGTTGGGAAGATGACCGCAAACGCCTTGGTGGGATGTACGGTGTGAGCAAATCTCATTTAGGCGAAATCTACACCTCAGAAGAGCACCAAATTTTGTATGCAATTTTTGTTCTGGCAATAATGTAGTACAAAGGATAATAGCAGGAGAATGAAACGCTTCATCACCAAACACACACCTGGGATGGAATCATTCATAAAATGGCGATGCCCATGTCGTGCTGAGAAATGTGTACATTTATTATTGCATTATGGCTCTCCCATACACTTTGGAGGGGAATATTGTAGATTAATGTGCAATAATACAACAAATCTATCATAAGAACTAACGTTATTTCTTGGGGTGAGATTTCCTTTGAACATAAAATCACTCTAAGTGTCCTTTGGAAACTAGTATAACTATAGTATAACTAATACAAATTAAAATATATCAATGTTTTATTAGTCTCTTAAAGTGGCTTGGTACCATTGTTGAAGGTTGATGAAAAAATTGCTTAGTTTTTGTATATAATGTTACTTACTATATTCCTTCTACTGTACTAACCTTCTGACATGCAAAAAATCCTGAAAATTTCTCAAACCACGAAGATATCTATGGTTTTATTTGAAGGAGTCGATGTATGACACCCTCTAACAGTGATTAACAGTAAATTCTCCCAACCATTTTTAAATTTTCCCAACCGTTTTTCCATGAAAAAAAAAAATATAAAAGAGGCTATACTAATCTGTCAACACTTAAATGTCTGGAATGGAATGTAGAGCCATTTAACTGCTTTGTGACGATTTCCATTCACCTAAAAATGTAATTAAATTGTAATAATATAGTTTGGGAGAATTAAGGAATTGATCAGATCAGTTTTTCTCAATTTGTGCCATGAATAATGGTCCGTTTTCACTCAAATTTTCAGATTATCTTTAATTGTACATCTATCATTGAAGTCACTACCTTAGCACCACTATCTCTCATATGAACAATGTTACCAAGTCCCTTTAAAGTGACATTTATCGGTCATTAAGACCTCAATGCAATTGCAGAGCATTTACGATTCTCAAGGTAAAAAACAAAACAAAAGAAAAATAATACAAAAAAAGACAGATTTCCAGTAAACTATGATCCGCCTGGCCAAATCTTATCCCAAATTTATTTTACACAGTATAGGAATATATTGAATACCGAATCCTATCACTTTCATATTTAAACGTTAACTCGAAAGCGTCAACTTAACAATAATTGATCAGGTAACCATTGAATTGACTTGAATTGAAATGGCGAGTTATTAAAAGAATCCACGTGACAGGCCAAGGGCAAAATTGCATGAAGTTTACAAAGCAAACTCACAAAAACAACATGTCTTACAAATCTATACAAAGTATCATAGTCGTAAAATATTACAAAGGAGAGAAACAGAGAGAGGGAGAGAGAGAGTTGAATCTGGTCTCGTCGAAACGACTGGCCGTCTCCGTGGTCTTCACAGTGGAGATATTTTTCAACCTTTGCAAAAAGAGAGGACAGCTATGGGGGACCTAGAGAGAGTTAACTACGCACCATTATTCACCCATTTTAGTATTTAACAATAACATACATTTTACGCTTTTAAAAATTGTTTATCTGTTGATATATAACATTACATTTAATTTGCGTAATGTGTGCTTATCATTCTTAGTAATAAGCACGCGCAGAGAGAGAGAGAGAGAGAGAAATAGAGAGAGAGAGAGAGAGGTTGGTTCTAATAATGATTTAGGTGGGAACTGCATTTTTCATTTGGCATACATGTAGACCTGTGACTTTCCATCTTACCATGCTCGAAATATAGAATAATAATGATAATATTAATAATAGTAGTAGTAGTAATAATAATAATGATAATAATAATAGTAATAATAATAAAACCTAATTTCATATTGCGCACGTAGTCATAACAGGGATTATGTTCAAGGCACCCACAAAGTAATATTATGACCCCGACTTAAGGAGCCGAAAGCATTCAAGTAATACATTCCTACCAGGTACCCATTAATGCACCTGACTTGTTTCTGTACCTGTATTAAATCTAAATATATTCCACATTTGGTAGTAATTTTTTTATATTTTGTACAGATCTCTTCATGATGTCAGTCATTTACACAATAATTTAAGGTCAGTAAAGTAAAATATAATAGAACCGGTTACAAAACATATATTAATCATTATGATAACTAACCCACAATAATTTATAAGAGGTCTTAGGTCTGACGACTTTCTATTTGAAATAAATCATTAATTAAACCAAAGTCAACCCATCTCAGCAGAGTTTTGATGCGTCGTTAATTAATTTTTTTTATTGAGTTGGCCTTGAGTGGGTTTGCTACCATTTTGACCTAGTCTCCTTTCCATATATTTGCTTATTTACAGTTGAGACATGTTTTGTCCCCCTTTACATTATAATATAAGGGCGCTCGACAGTAGTATTTGCTTAGCAGGTTTTGAAATATATACGAACATTTGGAAATTAGACCTTATTCATTGGGACCTCCCATGATACACAATAAATAATGAAACTCTTATCAAACATAAACAAACAAAGATATAAAATGTTTACCTCCAATACAAATATTTTTTTGTAATTCAACGATTATTAATTTTGTTATGATTGACTCATCGTCATCAATAATAGTGTATTGAACATAGCCAAACTTTACTAGCTTTTGCTAACTGCTGGCTACATTTCCCTAATGCATAGCTATTGTCTTGCTGAAATAAAATGTATAATATTTTGGTAATAACTGAGACGAATGAATGAAGGAATGAATGGTAATAGGTAGGCCTTTTGCACAAGAAATAAACTCCTGAGGTTCTTTCTAAGCCCGATTCGCCCCCCATTTATCAAACATTGATTTTAATAAATAAATGATATTCAAACATAGAAAAGTGTAAACCTTTCTATTGCATCATTTAGAATTGGCTTTGTAGAATGATTTCAAACTGAAAATAATAACGATGAAAAAATGCAGAAAACATGTTTAAAAGCACTTCGATAGCTCTGCCCTTATGAAAAATGCCCCCTACCGAACACCCCCCCCCCCCCCCCTCCCACAAAACTAGTACACGCAAACTAAAGGCCGGACAACTAAGCCAATTATGTCTATAGGGAAATGAAATTAAAAATAGATTATGTTCCACTATTAAAGTCTGCGTACCAGACTAGCCTACATGACATATCGGACAAAGTTCGTTCTATATTTTGGTTTGTTTGTTTTATTTTTTATATGCACGCATTATTCTATGAATTATGTGTTTGCTTACGCTCAAGGTTGTTGATATATGCATGACTAGTTCCCTTTTCATAAATGCAACACCTCCAGTAGGTCAGTCATGAATGATTGTTGATGAGCCGCATTTGACATTGAGAGGACATCGCCCCTGCGTAGAAGATCGTGCACAGATTAATGTATTCAATGTTTTAATCAACGGCAATGATTTGTTTTTTAACATGGTTTTAAAGTAGCCAGGTATCTGGTAGATCAGACTAGCTTCAGTCTATTTGAGCTCTTTTTCAGTCGCCAAGAACTTCGGGGGTAACTATATTTGTTTAAGAACTATCTCTATATACTAGCTGGTTTGTGCTCTCTGCCATGGTACAATGCGCTCATATTTATTTTGCTTGAAGTATGTCTCATCGATGACTCTTGGCGCTTCCTCATTTTCGCCCTAGGAATCGAAGCGGAATTCCCAGTTTTCTCGCGGGACAAAAACCCCATTTGTGATATTTCATTCATGCCATTTGAAGCACATGAAGGCACACACACACATTATGAAAACCTCTCCGAAGTACGACGAGGACTCCCACGAAATACCATGCCCAATCAACAAGTCCGAATGTCATGACTTGGTTTTGGGACGGCGAGTGGCGAGACGGCGTACGGGGCGGTGGCCGTACGATTACAGCTGTGGAATACGAGAAACTCCAGAGCACCTGCGCCTCTTGCTGTTGATTTTGGTCCTCTTTGTACTCTTCATGAGTCCGGTGGAATCATGCTGCGTGGATGCATCAAGGCCTACATCAGACTGTTCGTTCCCACCACAATCACAGTCAAGGGTAATCAAACAATTAATTTTATTTAAATTTCAAATAAACGTAATGGAATAAAGCAGTCCACGCATATATTTATTTCAAATGTTTTGAACGAAAGTTGATTCAAATGTTTTTAATATTATTTATTTTGTTTCTAGAGTTGCATACACACAAAAAAAAAACATATATAAATATATATAATGTACTTTGGAGTAGACAGGATGGGTGTGTGTGTATATATATATGGCTATCAGATGTGTAACAAAATATGAGATATAATGGAAACACAGTGCTAATGACTAGAGTTCAGACAAGATTTGATTGTTGATTAGTTGATATAGTACATGAAAGATTTAATTAATTAAACTGAAAAACACAATTTACTACATTGTTTTATTAATGACTCGATTATATTAATTCGGTATAACATTTCTAAAAGCGTTTGATATTAACACCACGTACATGAATATGAATGTATTATTAGCATTACCCGCTTTTGGGATAAAAAAGGTTTTCGATCGGCCCTAATGTTAAAAAGACGATAGTAATTGGCAAAGTAAATACTTCAATAATAAGGTACCTATTGTTGATTCGGTGTTAAAATTTACCATCTACTCTCGAGGATCTAGATACGGAAGTATCCATCCACGATCAGGCCTGGCTTCATCAGACCGAAGTTGCAAAATAACCCGCTATTTTAACTATCCCTATCTCAAATTAGCCCGATAATTTGCGTTTTCATCAGCCCGCAGTTGCAATTAGCGGGCTATTTGGTCGAGAAAATATCCTGAGAAATTTTGACCTTGTTTCCAAAATTTGGGAAATAGCGGGCTATTCAATTTGCGCCCGTCCGAGCTAGTTTGTGATGAGCGTAACAACGCAATTTCGAGCTTTGGGAAAATATCCCGAGCCTGAAAGTAGCGGGTTATTTTGCAGCTTCGGTCTGATGAAAACAGGCCCAATCATATGGAAAATCAATCAAAAACAAAAAAGGGGGTAAACCCTTAACCTAAAATATTAATATGAACGAATTCATTTGGGGGTATTTCTATCAAACTTTGACCTTCCGAACTGTTTTCCCCATTTCCAGACTTTTTGTAAGAGTTTCTTTAAAACACAGAGAATGAAGAGATAGAGTAGACAAAACCCGCGTATTACCATTATTATAGGCGATATTTACCCCACTTTGGCGGGGAGAGGTAGTCATCAAGGAGGTCAAATATTTAAATATGCGTCAATATTGTTGAGATAACTTGGATTACTAAAAGAGCTACCTTATTCTTATTCATGCTCACGAATTTGATGGTATTGGAAGTGATCGCTTGAACATGAACAATTTTTTTTAATCTAAGGAGTCAAAATTGCATGCGTATACAAGGAAAGAGACGTACTCATACTAAAAATGTTTTCATTTGTGTGTGACTTGGTGGCTTTGTTCAAGTCGAAAAAAATGCAGCAGGATTTATCTACATCCTATGAAATAAAACTTTATGATAATCTACTTTCGATGATACTGGTTAACACACTTTAAAGGGATCCGGTAACTTTGTCTTAGATCCTTAAACAAAATCCTTGATTTAGCTCATGCTGCAATGCTACTTATAAACCTTTAGGTCAGTTAGGAACCCAATGAAATTTACAACCCTATCGCCTGTCTGATTATCAAGATATTTATGATTGAAAATCGAAATCAAATTTTGCGTTGGCCAAACGGTTTTCATAACACTACAGTCAATAGGGGGAAACGAGTATGGTAAAAAAACCGGTCTCTCAAAGGTTTTTCCTTTTTTGTGGCACATCTTGATCATTGTGAAGCGCAAGTTTTTAGGGCTTAAATATAACACCATATCACAGACACTGCTAACACGTAGCGCCGTGCATCTCAGATTTAACATTGTTAAACGATCCTATTAAGGTTAACAGTTGTTCATACCTAATCAAAGTCGGGCTATAGGAATTTAGGAAATCAGTTTTAATAATGTGAATGAATATACGAATTTAGTTTATTCAGTATCATTCAATTCAAATTTGTTTTTAATTTGCAAATTAAAAATGCAAATAATTAATCATCAATTTTAAACATTGCATACACAATACAGGAAAACGTGAATAAAATATCTAGGTAATACAGCAAAAGTAGGTGACAGCCAAGGAAGGAGAAGCCAAAGGCCGACCCCAAAAAATATTTACATGAAGTGAGGAAAAACGATGGTCATAATATATAAAAGGCAACTCAAAACTCATACTGGTATACATTGCACAATGACATTAGGGAACACAACAGAATGTGTGAAAATGGCTGGTCCGATGTTATTGACGCTGCTTTGTAGTATTTTCATTTCTCTTTTAAAACAACAGCCAAACAAAGACACTTTTGAAAGACCAAAAGAGACAAAGATTGTGTGAGCCTTGACCGTGAAGTACGGCCGTCATATCTTTTTTTGGAATGGATATTTCATCGCCGTTCCACACAACCTAGTATCAAAACCAGCGAAAGAATAAGACTATGCAAACAATAGACAAAGCATATACCTACCATATTGCATGTAACTATGACAATGAATAAGGGTCAGTGAAAATAAGTCGGGCATCAATTAATAAATATTCTGATATTTTTGGCTGATATACATATTTTCTTACCGAATACAATTTTCGCCACGATGAAGTTCAGCTTATCGTAAACAGGTCTGCACCACGTTTCAAATGTTTTACTGAACATGGTCAAATATGACGGAAAGGGACATTAATGGAAGGATAATCATACAAATGAATAAACTATCACCTATGTATTGAATAAATCGACAGAGGCTCCAGTAAATATGATTGCATGTATGTGTATATGCACTTCGAAGGATCCCATAAATTATATACTTTAGAAAGACATTTTTAAATGCGGTTTCGAAACAGTCAAATAAATCTCAAAAACCGCCTTATTTCTTGAGTAAAATCAATGAAATGTATTAAATTTACTTTAGGTATCATTTAAGACACATCTTGGCGTCGTGCTATAGCAGTGGCGGATCCAGGGGGGGGCCGAAACGGCCGCGGCCCCCCCTATTGGCGGCGCAAAAAAAGGAAGGAAAAAAAAGAGGAAGAAAAGAAGAAAAAACAAGGAAAGGAGAAGAGGAGAAGAAAAAAAGGAGAAGAGAAAAGAAAGGAGAAGAGAAAGGAAACAGGAAGAGAAGAAAAAAAAGAGAAGAGAAAAGATAAAGAAGAAAGCCCCCCCCCCCCCCTCCCTCCCTCTCACTCCGGGGTCGGAGGATGGACCGAATTTATGTTCCCAAAATTTCCGATAAAGAGTTACTTTTCACGCAACAAAGTCCGGCCCGTGATACACAAAAATCCGGCCCGTATACTGACTGTACACACCGGAGATAGAGGGGTGCTTTCAAAGAGAGGGAACATACATATACATGTGCGTACCCTAGATAACACCGAGTGGGTGGGGGGGGGGGGGGGGGTGGGGAAAAGAAAAGTCCGTGAGAAAGGGGGAAAGACAATGAAATGGCGCTAAGTGACAGTAACGACGAATGGGGGAAACTGTAATCGGGAGATTTGGGGTCATTCCAGAAGGCTTGGCAAACGTTATTGAATAGAGGGGGGCCGGGCCGGCCGCATAAAATCTCGAGCCGCGGATTCAAAGTTAAACGTTAAGAACAGCCCCTGTGGTCATTCCCTCTTTAGTGAGAAATTTGAAAAGGGCACAATATTTTGGATGTCTTTTAAATAGAAGTTATAAACTCAACAGTCAAATTTTAAATTAACGGTAGGACCGCTTCACAACTCTTATTTTGCCCTACATTATTTTGGATTCAGCTCATACCAACTCGCCTGTGCTTGTATTTGAACTCATGTTGGTAGTAATCATGGACAGGGGCAGCAATCCTGGGCCCGATAGGGGGACACGTCCTCCAGGAAATTTAGAAATATAGCTAGAAAGAAATATAGCGGAAAGAACGTACATATTGGGCTTTGGGATTTTCTAGAATGCATAATTTCAGCATTCAACATTGCAAAATCTCGCTTGGTCGCTACGCCCCGGCCCTCGCCCGATAACACAAAACTATGACGCTCCCAGCCGTGATTTATCCATGGTTGGTGTAAAAGATCTTTTTTCCCTTACATTTCTACTATTGTGTGCTATCACAATCATGATTGTTTCATTTTCCCTTTAAAGCAGGCGCGTAACCGGGGGTGGTAGGGGCAGCATATTGCTCCGATTGTCTCATTTTCGCTCGCGTGAACATTGCCAGCACAAACCACTGACCTCTACCTCCTGAACGGATCATCGCCCATTCCCATTCACTATACGTTACGTACTAAAAGGCTGTATTGTCTGACCGTTCATGAATATTCATGTTTTGCTAAACTCGGCAAAATGTTTGCTTTTACTAAATAGAAAAATTACGGTGGGGGGTTGGATGAAATGGACATAATGAAATAGGCAGAAGTGATCTATGATAATTCATGCTTTTTATGTTTCGTGTGCTCGACCTATAATCTTCAAATCGCTTGGTAAACTGAGTCCAAAGTTAGACTTGTTTCACATGTGTATTATAGGCAATGACGAGCTTGCAACCTATTTTGAAAAATTACGGTGGGTGAACTTTCAAAAGTCAATGAGACATGAGGGCTCCAATGAAAGAGCTAGTGATAACGTACGTCGGGGTGGATGTGCTTTTCGTTTAAACAAAAAATGAATTTTTAACGATTTTTAAAAAAAACGTCCATAGGCTAACATGTTAGGCTGCTGACTCTGACCAGGCTCTGACGACAGGGGGCGTTGTAAAATGAGACTAAACGGAGCCATATGTAAGAGGACATAGGACGAAAAAGGAGCAGACAAAGAAACATTTTTGAAAATTCTGACAAGTCGAGAACGGTACAACAAATCGTCTTCTTTCTCTAATAATTTAATGAAATGTCAAAGCTTCCGCGCATCGCTCGGGAGGGGGGAAAGTGAATTCAAACAAGGATTAAGAGACGAGAATGGTAAAACGATTCGTCTTCTTCCTCTAATAATTTAATGAACCGTCAAAAGCTTACGGGCTACGCGCGGGCAGGGGAAAACTGAATTCAGACAAGGATTAAGAGTCGAGAATGATACAAAGAATCGTCTCCTTTCCCTTATAATTTAATGAAACGTCAAAGATACCGCGCTTCGCGCGGGAGGAGGGGGGCGGGAACTCAATTCAGACAAGGATAAAGAGTCGATGACGATAGAACGAATCATCTTCTTTCTCTTATAATTTAATGAAACGTTAAGCTTCCGCGCAAAGCGCATGAGGGGGGAACTGAATTCAGACAAAGATTAAGACAAGAGTCGGGAATGGAACAACGAATCATCTTCTTTCTCTTATAATTTCATTAAACTATGAAAAGCCAAAGCTTCCGTGCTTCGTGCGGGAGGGGGGGCTGAATTCAGACAAGGAATACGAGTCGAGAATGGTACAACAAATCGTCTTCTTTCGCTAATAATTAATGAAAGGGCAAAGCTTCCGCGCTTCGCCCGGGCGGGAGGAAACTGAATTCAGACAAGGATTAAGAGTCGAAAATGGTACAACGAATCGTCTTCTTTCTCTAATAATTAATGAAAGGGCAAAGCTTCCGCGCTTCGCCCGGGCGGGAGGAAACTGAATTCAGACAAGGATTAAGAGTCGAGAATGGTACAACGAATCGTCTTCTTTCTCTAATAGTTTAATGAAACGTCAAAGCTTCCGCGCTTCGCGCGGGAGGGGAAAAACTGAATTTAGACGAGGATTAAGAGTCGAGAACAGTACAACGAATAGTCTTCTTTCTCTAATAATTTAATAAAATGTCAAAGCTTCTGTGGGCAAGAGGCTATAGCCCCCCCCCCCCGATGAAAATGTCAAAAATTGTACCGGTATGGTGCTTCTAATATGACCTTGAAAAAACGCTCTGCGCCTTTTTCAAATTTCCGGCCCCCCCTATTGGAAAATCCTGGATCCGCGCCTGGCTATAGTGGATATGTTGTCAGGAAATTGACAGCATGGTACAGTTCATCATCTTCGGCATACAGAAATAGTTCAACCTCTTTTTTTCAACCCTCACTTTTTAACTTTGAGCTGTAGAATCTCACAAAACATAAACATGTGTACAATATCTCAAAGATTAGTTTCGTAAAATTACAATTGAATATCGCATTTAATATATATTGTTTTGCCTCTTTTCCCATTCGCCGGACAGGGGCTTGTGGCATGTACTATGACGGATTACAGAAAATGTAAGTAGGGCTTAAATGAAATACTATTACATTTATATTTAGGCATAGTCATATGAAGCGGGAGCGGTTTGTTGGAACTTTGGCCTATATATACTGTTTATCATACTCGTTATAATATGTGCTACTTGTTCTAAATCTATATTAATTCTTTTTTATGAGATGCTACAACTAGATATGATCGATTTCAGGACCTCTAGTAGTAAAGTCAGGAGCTTTCACCAAATTATTACCGAAAAGGTTGACGGTTCGAGCCCCGGTGTGGCAATGATGCCACTCTCCATGGCAGTGATGGCACCCATGTGCTAAATAGAACTGGTAGGATGGAACCGGCCCGGAACCGGTAGGAAAAAAGTTTCAGCTGACGTCCCTATCACACATACGATATTCATACAATAAATATGATTATGTAAATAATGCATAGTGGAAACTCTATTATTTGTTCATCCTATTGGTAAAGTGACACATAAGTGTATAATCAACCCACAATTGTACCTTTTTCAGATCCAGTTGGCTGTTATCATGAATACTGGACCGAAAATAACGACGAAATACCAGGAAGAGTGAAGGACTTGGACGCGATCTACTACTACACACAATGTAACCGTTCTCTTAACGAGGAACCAGGCCAGATGTCAGATCGCTGTCCGTCCAGCTGTAATGCCAATAATGGAAAGTCGTACATTGCGATAAACATCACATTTAAGCTTGATTATACCTGTGAGTAAACTATTACATCTGGGCCAATATTCATCAAACCCTTATAAGCCTAGTTGTTAACTAACTATATACTATACCCTTTTCAATTAGTGGACAACTAGCTTTGTAAGATGTCATGAATATGGGCCTAAGTTTCTTAATTCATAAATCTCTCCATTAATGAATAACCGAGAAATGAATGGGGTTGAGGAACAAGGGTTTGGTTCTCTCTGTCATTCAAAGAATTATAAATGTAAGGCAAAATATGAATTTGGCCAAAGTTTGGTGAGTAGGGGGGGGGGGGGGGGTGGTCTCGTCGTGTAAAGAAAATCGTTACTACCCCGAAAGCGAGCTCTATATAGCCAAACCTCCCTAGAGAAAGAATTTTGGTGATAATACATGTATAGAAAGATCACCTGTATACAATGACCACTTTCTCTCTTTGGGTGACCTCAATACATCCTTTTGAATGTATATATTGTAGAGATAAATCTCTCTATATATACATATTTATATACACGGTTACGTAAGCTTTAGGGTTAAGGTTAGGTTTAAGTGTAATGTTTGGTCCAGCTTTGTATTTCGATTTTGGTAACTGTAGGTCAGTGACCCCGGAGCGATTGTCGCCTAAGAATATGGCGCCTTTTGTTAGCGACCTCAAAATGAAAGCGTATTGTGACGTCATGATCAAGTTAAGAAAGAAAGCAGTTGATCTTATCTGTTCATAACAAGCTGCAGTTGTCTGGATATTTGTTTACCGCAATATATTTTACCAGGGAAGCTGGGGTTTTTCTTCATATATTTCATTTTACAGCTGTGCCCGATTAAGTTTTATCATCATAATAATGTATTATATTATGATTATTGTATTCATTTGTATAAAATTGAATGCTTTTATTCAATGTGTTTTACAAATGTTTCTATACAAAGGTGGAATTGAGCTGAATTGATTGAAGAGAATTGACTTGGCTATCATATTTATGTTGGACTTATACGACAGTTCATTTCTCTTTGTGTTTTCTTTCTCCTTTCGTTCGTAGCTGCAAGCAAACTAACAGCTATTGAGATCAAGCTGTTTGGACTATACGGAGGGTTCCATGGAGGGAAGACATGGTGTGTACTTTACCAATATGGGAAAGGCAATGTCACCTATAACGATGCAGTGAATGTGAGTTTTGAACGAATACAAGATTCATTTTTAAGTAACAATTCACGTTTTCCTGTATTACCAACAAAATCAAATCATATTTTAACGACACATACACATTTTATAGTAATAATATTTAGGTTCTTGTATAGCGCTCATGTCTGTCAGATCTGACACTCCTGGCGCACCCGATACTTTGCTTCATCTTTTAGACAGTGATTTTTTATTCTAATGTCATAATCTGTAAAAAAGCATATGCGCCAGAATAAAGGATTGATAGCTATTCATGTGTATACTTTAAACGAGGCATTACGTCTACATTGTTTCTCTCTACCCGAGTTTGAAATTGGTACTGTGATATGAGGATGCGAATGCTTCTACGGCTGTAAAATAATATTTTTTTCAAGAGGATTTCTGTATTAGGACACGCTAGTTAGAACAGCATTACAAGTAACATTAATTATAAATATAGATGGGAATATATTTCAGTTCAGGAACCCTTCATTTGTTCCATATCCTCTTACATATGACATCAATTATCAACAGAAAAATATGTCAAATAATGAAGGAAAATAGCTACGAGCGATGCATAATTAATGCAACTTGTGATTTCTGTGCGTTGAGCTCATGAAAACTTAACCGAGGATTAAGATGGAGGATTACAATTTTCATAAATAGCAAAGTCATTAGCTAGCGTGAGGAACTATACTCTTGAGATAAAGATGGATGTATACCTGCCCGGGGACCCGTTTCACAGAGCCCCTTTTTCAATGACAAATGACAAAGATCAGTGACAAATCTGCTGATAACCAATCAGAAGCAAGGATTTCAGTAGCTTTTAACAAAAACTGTCATTTGTTACTGATGACAAGTTCTGCTTGTCCCCCCCCCCAGGAATCGGTCTGTTTGGTGTCGCTTTAGCGACGTGACGAGGGTATACGGTGCCGTATGTGCACACATCTTTACCCTTTAAGAGGTCTACTTATTTTTTATTATATCATCATCACCAATCTACGTTTCACATAAGCGCTTAGAAACTTTGTATTAAGCGCTATATAAATGTAATTTGTTATTATTATAATCCCACTTTTACAGCATGAAATGAATATCCAATATAACATGGAGCGAAGGAAAATTAATTTGTGTGCAAGTAGTCATTTTTGTTTCTACTTCTCCACATTATATAAACGAAGACTAGTACACACATGTCTAGTTTGTTGGCAAATACTAGATGTATATTGCATACTTTATGACCTATTTCAATGGCTCTGCAAATACGGTGCTCGGCTTTAAGGTGATATATTGGGGATTATTACTACAGTATAGTGCATTATTCATTTCAGTTATAAACTTTCTGGAAAGGGAAGGATCGTGATCTGAAGAAGCAAATCTATAAGATACATGGAAAACTCGTCAGAAGCATAGCAAGGGGGTTGAAATGAATATATTGGCGTAACAATGTTCAAGAATATTCTTGCGACACTTCATTTCGATTTGTCAATTGTTTTATGATTAACTTCGCCTTTTCGTGTGATTGTTATGCTGACAATAATTACGTGAGAATGTCTTTGATTTTAATGGAAAACCAAAATTTCACATCAAATTGCTCTGAAAGAAAGCACAAAAAATTGAGAAGCAGGTTGATTAAATTATGAACGAAATCGGACCGAAAAAAAGAGGAAGGTTATGCATTTAAACAATTTGTAGTCACTATACATAACGGAATGTACCGAATCGGTATAGTGGCGGCAACTTTCAAATTTCATTCTAGCACACACAATTACTAAACTGTCAATTTCCCCAAATGTATCTCTCAGGGGGGGGGGGGGGGTCTTTTTTGTTTTAGAGGACTTGTAATCATATGCTATCCAAAATGTATTTCGGGTAGTGCCCTGAAGGAAAAGGTGCTTATGAGAAAAACAGACATTAATGATATTTTTGTACATGAAAAAAGGAGGAGTTGTTCGTGACTACGTCACAATCCACTGACCGAATTGCCAATTTGAGATTCGCAAATCTGTAGTGATTATATAGTAAATAAGGTCATAACTTTCTTATCATTTGATGTGTCCGATTTGGTTAGTTTTTTTTTGCCAATCTGTTTCTTATTTATTTTCCTGCTTTCATACAAATATACTCAGTACAAAGGGCGAATTGCCCTTGTGTTATTTCAAAATATCAGTATTCACAAATATTACGGTAAAATGGCGGTAAACGGTGAAAAATATAATTTCGAAAACTGCAGAACTATACGAGGAAGTTGCAACGTTAATTATGTACTCGAATTCTCCTCCATGACACGACCAGATAGCAGTTAACTGTATATAGAACTTATAGGTCAAGAGGAAATTAGTATGATTTATGTGATAATGTAAACATTCTTATCGTTTAATTGAATGATTAACTTTTGTAATAAAGTAGTGAATATAAACTGTATGGTGTATAACAAGGTTGTAGAAATCTTCGAAGTGTTTAGTCACAAAACCTGGGACCCGTTTCACAAAGCCTTTTTTCAATGACAAATGACAAAAATCAGTGACCAATCTGCTGATAACCAATCAGAAGCAAGGATTTCAGTAGCTTATAACAAAAACTGTCATTTGTCACTGATGACAAGTTTTGTGAAACGCCCCCCTGATGGGAAAGGCTAGTGACTCTCGTACGAGAGATTCCGGGTTCAATGCTTTATCGGCATGCAGTTACATGTTTGGACAAAGTGTTTGCTCTTATTTTTTTGTCCAATTTCACCCAAGTGTAAATGCGTACCTTGCAATGTTTGGGTCCCGGCCTCTCCACTCCGGGGTCCTAGAGACCGCATGCGTGTTCCCAAAATGTCCGATAAAGGGGTACTTTTCACGCACCAAAGTCCGGCCCGTAGTACACAAAAATCCGGCCGGTATTGACTTTTCACACCGGACTTAGGGAGGTGTTTTCAAAAGGAGGGAACATGCATACGCGTACCCTAAATAACACTGAGCGGGGGGGGGGGGGGGGGGGGTCAATAGTAACTGCAGCTTTCCTTTGTCAAACCCACCAGTAACATCTCTTTTCATATTGTACCTGTTTTTCTTTCTTCTTCTTCTTCTTCCAGCATATCTTTTATTACGATGGCTTTATCGGTCTTGTTCCTGGCTATGAGTATGAAGTTGGTGTACGAGGTTTACCAACAGCCAGGGTAGATGAGAGCACATGGAGTAAATTTAAGATAAAAACTCGACCTTGTAAGTAAACTTGTCGTTTTCCTCAGATTGTTCAATACGTGTAATGATTTGAAAAAACATCATAATAGGTGAAATAATGATAAAGATCATGAGCAGGAAAGATAGTACAATGATATCACCCAAAAGTGGCCGCTGTAAACAGGTGATCTTTTTAAACAGGGTCTACAACTTAGTATGTAAATCATGTTAATCTATAATGTGTGTTTCTTTGTAAAATTGTGACTGTTTTTATATGCACGGCCATCCTGAAGAACAGCCATTGGTTGACGTATGTCACCGTGCTAAAAAAAAATAAACAAACAAACAAACAAACAACACACATTTCTTTCTCGAGGGAGACATAAATACATGTCCATTATAGACAGGTGGCATTTACAGAGAAAGGGTCACTAAGAAAAGCTTAACTTAAGTATGACAAATCCAGGCATTAATGATATCAAGATATAAAGGTATAATACATGATTCATGAAATTCAAAATTGTCATGGAAATATATTACAATTATTATTGTAAACACTATTTGGAAAAGTGCGGTACTTCTAAAGTTCCTACACAATACATTTCATTTAGTATTTCCCTTATTGTCATAAGTCTTTGATTTACGAATTAATGATATGAATAAGGGTTGTTCATATAAAATGATAATACAAATCATCATGATGAATAATAGAAAGAATAATGTAAACAATATTCGGAGAAAAACGGCACTTACAAACTACAGGTACTACATATCATTTAGTGTTTGCCTTATTGTCATATGTCTATGATGTACACCATTATGATGATTTTGCTAGATTAACGACAACACTTTCTTTTTACGTTGTGTATAATGGTCTTTAAATGTGATTCCCTTGTGTCCTACCCTTGGGTGTTCTAAAAGAATTTGACAGCATGAAACTGAGGATAAACATTTCATTTTGATCAGCGTATTATAAGTTAAAGCATATAAAGTCGAAAATAAATAAATAATAGTATTATAGCGATATGGTCCCCGTAACTATACAGAATTACATATAATATATATATATATATAAGTACAAATAACGAACTTTTCTCGAATAATGAAATGAAATAAATGAATACTAATCGGAATAGTCCAATTTCCCACGAATCTTGAATGACACGTTGGTCAGAAGGCTAGTTTTTGAAAGGGAATATCATTATGGATATAAGGATATGCAAACAAATGAAAAAAGGGTATATACGTATCAGCTAAAAGAAATATGACACTGGGCCAAAGCAAAGCAAATATGTGTTGACCTTCTTCAAACAATGATAACAAAAAGGGGAATCCCACGGTGCTTTGCAACTGATATAATATCAAGATTGCACCTTGACACTATGATAGCGTTTATTTCACCCCCGAATTGTTTTCATAAAAGACGAAACATAAGAATATTCACCCTCATACTTTATCGAGTAAACTATTTACTTTTGTATGCCTTGTTTGCCTGATTGGTTTTGATACAATACACTGAGGAATGTGAAATACGCAACTACATACACTCACCCACATACGCACTTAAAACGTTCTATTATAATATCTGTGCACTGGTAGATGGATATTATGAAGAAATATCTCCTTTATTATCGCTAAACTTATCATCGACTCCTCTTTTGTGTCGATCACATCCAACACGATCCGTCAGTCTGCTCCACTATTGATCCATTTCCAAATAATATAAATTCATTACATCTATGTACTGCATTATGATTGCAAACCAAAGATGATATTGAAAATAGCCAAATTATCAAAATCATTACAATGACAGACACATTTGACGGCATAAATACGTTAATGAAATTTCACAACTAATAATTCGACCGATAGTGTCGTACTAGTATCTAATGCTAATGTGATTAATTGATAAGGGTGAAATTAATATGTTAATCCAACTTCCCTTAATTGCAAGGTGTTAAGATATTATTACATTTATAACTCGATGGAAAATGGTTGATTTGATGATTTGATTTAAATCAATATAGTAGCTTATTTGAATACTTTGTCTTTTTGTTATTATGTTAAAATGTAAATTGATGTTAATATATATATGAAATGTGAAATATGTGATATAAAACACCTCGATAAGAGGACAAGAACAACAAAATATAGTAGCTGAGGGGTGCAATTCCTCAAGTATTGATCAATTAAAGCCCATCTGCACTAGTTTGGCATGAATGGATTAGACCTCTCTGCAAGGTCACTGGCAGGTGGTAATCTCATCAAATCGGGTACCGCTTAGGCATCGTTGCCTGTATAGAAGGCGCAAGTAGCTATAAGTAGTGCAGTGGGGCTTTAAAATATTAAATGCACCCGCAATGCGAAAGGCATATGAATACTTACCATTTTTTGTTCCCAGTTATACACCATCATTACAAACAAAACACATTTTAATAAGAAAAAAATGTTGAAGAACTTTTCAATATTTCTATGTCTGCTTTTTACGCGAAAGAATACGTCATCCTAAGTTGCAGTGTGTAATACGTTGGTATACATGTCTTTCAGAAAGTAGGTACAAGGTACAGCTCATTTTCTTTAGAGACGTTGTGAAGATTCATCATTCGGAATTTTCAGTGCTACGTTTATTCAAATAAAGCCCTTCCAGAAAATAAAATTGAACGTATTTACGAATCATCTTTCCTTTAATTAGGCATCTCGAATCGTATTTGATTACGGAATTAATATCCCCTTCGGAATAACAACCATCGGACTACTGTTAAAAAACAAACCCAGTTTAATTTTCAAAATAAAATAAACTCTCTCAGGCTGGTTAATGCTAATGTGTGAGTTCGAAATGAGGCATGTATTCGGAATCATGGGCTTCCCCTTGAATTTACCACGCATAAGACGAACCTTGTTAGACAAACATGAAATGTATGTACACAAGTACGTGCTTGTGTATACGCAACACAAAGGAGACTTTCGTATTTATGATTGCAGGGGTAGTTTCGTTTCGTTTTAGAATCTTTAATAATCTTTGGAGGGTTGTTTTTATGTGTAAAACAAAAGGTCTAAATTTCAAGGTGATAGATTTTGTTTAGTACACATACTATGAACTTCGGTAGCTTAGTAAAATTACCGTTTGCGGTAGTACTGAAAACAATATTAGTGACAGCTATTAAAACATAATGCATTATGGATAGAGTACCGGGGTGTGACGTCATACTTCTTCTTATTATTATGACTGTGTGCGTTATCTGCCAATGAACTTCTGCATGTTTATATCTGTTTCAGGTTGGAAACCATTCATGATGTGGCACCTTACTCCCTTCGCTCTCAATTTTACTTTAATCTTGAATAGTCAAGATGATTACAAGGATAGCATTGATGAATACTACATTACTGTCTATTCATCAGGCAGTTCCTCTTCGATCCACGGCGAACAAATTATACAGGTATTGGATTTAGTATTTACCTTTGTTATTGAACAAAATATTATCTTGTTTAATGATCGTCTTTGATTAAAAAAAAAGAATTCAAGGCGATGAATGGGAATTAGGATAACAGATGTGAAATTCTTATTCTTTGTTTGACAAAAGATGTTTTGAAAAATGCCTGTTAATATATATCTTAAAAAGTAAGGCATTTTAAAATCAGTAACTTAATGCCATCTGAATGTTTGAGATTTAATGGGTAATTGACAAACTCACTAATGCGATAAATTTGTGGAAAACTTATAATAATGGAACGGCTCCACACTCAAATTTCAATTCACCTCCTCTTATTTAATTGTTATACCTCATACGACGAACATTTGTTATTAGTCCGGCAGCCATCACGATATACCTTGTTTTAGGGTCTATAGTTTTTTTTTTTTTTGATTATAGTTCCTTAGACCATCAATTTGAAGAATCCGATTGCTGACACTCTGTCAGCCTTGAGCAATTTGAGATATGTGACGTCACACAAAATGGCCGCCAAAATACCCTTTTTTACCAAAATTAATGATAAAAAAATTGTTTACAGTATTTTGCTACATTAAATGTCAGTCAAATATCTTGATTTTTTTCTAGGATCATCACTAAATAAAAATTGACGATGTTGTATGATAAAAAATGGCATGTAAATTTGCATAATTCAGATTGGCGCCCTCTATAGACACGTTAACTTGCAAATTTTAAATGATGGCCAAATGCCAATTTCTAACATGAAATTAACATTTTTTATAAGTCAGACGCACTGAATACAATAAGTAAAAATTGTGCACCACATTTTGGTGTGATTTTTTTGTTATTTTGTACTTTAAAGGTAAAGATCAGTTTTGGAAACGCCCCCCTCTCAAAAAATGAAATGGAAGCTCTTATCACCAATCATGTGAAAGAATATGTTTTGACTAATACGTGATGATACAAATTTTGCCGAGAAACCGCCTACTAATTGATATATTTGGTAAATTATTATATCTATTTAGACCTGATAGGTATCGCGCACGTGTCGCGTAGTCCCATATACATCATTCTGTGTACAGTGCTTGTAACTTTACCAAGACTGTGCCAAATTTCTAATCGTTTTGATGATTCCAGAACCTTGCAGTACACACCAATACTTATAAGCTAGATGATCAACCTTTTCTGATCGATTCCACAACGTTTCTTTCACAATGCAATCGCATGACCATAACTGGTCTTTATCTTTAATACTTGAAGAAAACAAGCTAGAATTTCATGCTCTCTGTCCCATAGATATGAGGTACCATATGGTTATTAATGCCCGTTTTCAGTGACAGCATTCCGAAATTTGATTTGTATTTTGAGGTAATACATTCTTTTATATGAACCTATCATGAAAAGGTTCCTCTCTTACAAGGGAATTTATAAGTTTAATAAAGCGAAATATCCACCCAAAATGACCAAACATGGTTACCTTCCAATGGCTATCATTTGCTGCTTTAGTTTGATCGTTATAACACTTGACAGAGGCGCGAAAACCACAGGAAATTGTGCATGCTAGTTTTGCTTTGTTGCATTGGCACCGTGATGATTTACATAGGCTTCCACTCGCACAAGTGCACCGTATTAACCTTAATATGTTGTGCGGTGCGAGTTGTACATTTGTAAGTACTGTGACAGGGATCAGGGATTTGGTTTCCTCTTCTTTTGCATAGCCATACTTTGTAGGATCCAATGATGTGGGTCGTGACTGCAAGGCGTGCTTCCACACACATGTTTGCAGATGAGCTCTCTTGCCAACTGAGTCCAAAGGGAGTCAAATCTTCTGCTTCATCACTTTCAGCAATGCATGTACCCTTTTCAATCCCAAAGTATGCCCAAATAGTGTCGCATCCCCTCAACGCATGTCCTGCCAACATCGATGGAATGATATCTTCTAACTTGTGTACAGTGGCAGGAATGTCAATAACAGTTCGCTCTTTGATGACGCCATGATCATTGGCGTTCTAAGTTATTCATGTAGATAATGATGGACCCTAACCCTAACAGCCAGGACCCTAACATACCTTTTCTCATTAGCAGCAATTTGAATCGCTTGCTGTACTATGATGTTGTCTGCTTCTTCATGTGTTATGGAAAGATCTTCCCTTGGCATGACATCGCTGCCTGGTATCACTTCAACAGATACCTCATCTTGACCGGTAATGACCAGCTTGTGCTTTTGCCTATTTCTGAACACCTCATCATTCTGCAGAATCACGCATACCGGTATTATGATGTCGATCAACTGTAGTTTGTTGTCAGTAGTTTCTGGGAGGGAAGCAGTGAGGTGGGAAGGAAGACTCTTTTGGATGACTCTCGATTCGTCATGACTTCTAGAAACCCTGGTGGCACACCAACCAAAGATCATCAGATTTTAATCCAGAGTAGAGCACAACCATCAAACGGGCTGTACAAGGTTGCTCAAGTGACACGTCAACCTTTGTCAAATTCTTCAAGTTCGCCTTTGACCTGGTGAAAGCTTTCATGACAAAATATTCTTGATATTGACATATCTTCAACTTGCCTGCAGTCCTATTACTCTAGAGTAGATCAACTTGGTGTCATAGACTTTTGAATCATCCAATGTTAATTAAACTACATCCTCCAAGTGGTTGAAAACTTCACCTACCTCGGCTCCATGTATTAAGCAACCTCTCCCTTGATCTCGAGCTCAACGGTCACATTGGCAAGGCAGCAACCAAGATTGCTAGACACTCAAAGCAGGCCTGGAAGAACACTTTACTATAAACCACCAACACGAAAATGAAGATCTACCAGGCCTATGTGCTCAGCACTCTCCTGTATGGCAGTGAGTCGTGAACCCTGTATGCAAGTCAGGAGCGCCGTTTGAATGTTTTCCATTTCCGCTACTTGAGGCGAATCCTAGGCATCAAATGGCAGGACCACATTCCAAACAAGGATGTCCTCAAAAAGGAGGGATGATGACCATCTACGCTCTTCTATCACAACGACGGCTGAGATGGCTTGGTCATGTCAATCGTATGGAAGACGGCCGCATTTCAAAAGACATCTTGTAGGGAAAGTTAGCGACCAGAACCAGGACTGTTAGAAGACCTGGCCTTCGCTTCATGGATGTGTGCAAGAGGGATATGGAGGCCAGTGAAATCAACCCTACAAAATGGGAAGCCTATGCTTCAGACTGCCCCAAATGGAGATGCGCTGTGAAGACATGTATACAGAGGAGTGATCAGAAGAGAGTAGAACAGTGGGAGGAGAAAAGGCAACAAAGACGGCAGCTAGCCACGGCTTCAACAGCACAGCCACACATGACATTTGTCTGCAGCAACTGCAACAGGACCTGCCTCTCTAGGATTTGACTGTTTAGTCATAGCAGGAGCTGCACAGCAAGAAACTCTTGCTTGAAGCTGTTAAAAAGAGGTACAATTGACGGTGTTCAAAGGGAGGGAGTTCCAGAGTCGTATTGTATCCGGAAAGAAGCTCCTCTTTTAGACAAGCATTCAGGCAAAATGAACAATTATCTTCTTGGAAAGCCCTCTGTGCAGGGATGTTGATGGAGTGAGGAAAGTATGTGGAAAGTCTTTCAGCGGGTTGTTGATGCGAAAGATCATCACCACCTGAGCCTGTACCCTGCGTTCTTGTAATGTTGGCCACTTGAGCTGGTTCAGGATGGCTTCTACTTTGCTTGTCCTGCAGTAGTCATTGCAGAAGGAACGGACATAGCGCCGTTGACCCATTTCAAGCTTCTTGATGATTGCTAATTGTTTGAGTGTTAGGGTCCCATATAATTATGATGATGGCATACTCCATGATTGGTTGAAGGCGAGTATCGTAGCACAATTATTTAACTTTTCTAGGACATGGTTGGATATTTCTTTGAAGAAAGGCACGGGTGGAGTTGGAGTATTTGCTGATAATGTTGATATGTGGGTTCCAGCTGAGGGTTTTCTGTGACTCAACACCTCGATACTTTGCTATATTTTTGTCATCTAGGGTCTGTCCGTGAATTTGATGATGGATTTGCGTTTATTGGTGACATGTAGAACCTGACATTTATGTGGATTGAATTCCATCAGCCAATCACGCTCCCAGCGTTGCAGTGAGTCAAGATCCTCTTGGAAACGTTAGGCGTCTTCCTATGTCTTGATGTTGCTGTATAGCATGCCATCGTCAGCAAAGAGCCTGACTGTTGGGTTTGGGGAGAGGTACGGTGGCAGATCATTGAGGAGGAGGGGAAACAGCATCTGGCCGATAACGCTGCCTTGCGGGATGCCAGATGTTACTTGGCTGGTGTTGGAGATGGGTCCTTCCAGTAACACCTGCTGGTTTCTGTAACTCAGGAAGCCAGAAAACCAAGCATGTGTGGGTTCCCAGATTCCATAGAATTGGAGCTTGTGTAACAGCTAGCCTTCCATGGGGAACCTTGACAAATGATTTGGAGAAACCAAGGAGTGTCATGTCCAATTGGTCTCTGGCATTGATGCCTTTGGCAAGGTCCAGGACAGCAAGGACAAGCTGTGAGACGCAGGATCGCTTCTTTCGAAAGCCATGTTGTGCATCAGACAAGATGTTGTAGCTTTCAAGGTGGTTCATGTTGCTGCTAAGAACGATGTGCTCCAGTACTTCACAGGTTACTGACGTCCGAGAGACAGCTTTGTAGTTCTCTGGCTTGCTACGGTCACCTTTCTTGAAGATGGGATCAATATATATAGCCATCTGCCATTTATCAGGTATGCACGCTCTGGTTAAGGGAGGCTTGGAAGAATAGAGGGAACACAGGTGTCAGTTTGGTGGTCAGAAGTCTGGCTGGGATTTGGTCAGGACCAGTGGCTTTATGAACATCAAGCTCAGACAGGATCTTCAGAACACCTGGTGGCGAGATAGTAATGTGATCCATGGCTGGGTAGGGGCTTCGTCCTTTGTTTCTCAGACTAGTCATATCTTCATTGCAGTTGAAGATGGATGAAAACTGATTACTTAGAATGTTCGCTTTTGAGAGGCTATCTGAGTAAGTCATTCCATTAGATTATTTCAATGGAGCCAACCCTGAAGCATCGCATCGCTTGCCGTTTATGAAACTCCAGAAACACTTTGGTTTACAGTTGGTGTCTGGGCTGACAATTTCTGTCAGGTACCCGTTGTAGACTTTCTTGGAAATTGTGTCATAGAATCCACCAGGTAACTTCTGTTAAAACTCATGCATCTGTCTGGTACCGATGCCAAATGCTTTATCATCATTCACTGACGCTGGATCAATGCTGGTCTAAATAAAGCCTATGAATGGAACAATAATGTACCGTAAAATCACTTCTCACTGATTCTCTTGTAGATCTTGGTTTCTTTACATGTATCTTAATTTAGACCAAAAAATATGTAAGATAAATGCAGCACAATCGTAATTATTTCATGCGTACGAAGCATATAATATGTGTTTAACGTCACGTAGATCTAAGAAATTGGCATTTAGCTGGCACACCTATTTTTATGCAAAATTAATATATTTATAGAGGGCGCTATTTCAAAATATGCAAATTAGCTTGTCATCTATGGCCGTGCAACATCACGAAACAATTTTTAGTGATGGTCCTAGAGAGATACAGACATTTGGCAGCCCAAAATTGTAGAAAAATCCTTGTTTTATATTTATTATACATTTTTAGAGAAAAATCATGTACTTTGGCGGCCATTTTGTATGACGTCACATATCTTAAATTGCTCAAGGCTGACAGAGTGTCAGCAATCGGATTCTTCAAATTGAAGGTTTAGGCAGTCATAATCCATTGAGAAATAAGAAATTGGCATTTGGCTGGCACACCTATTTTTATGCAAAATTAATATATTTATAGAGGGCGCTATTTCAAAATATGCAAATTAGCTTGTCGTCTATGGCCGTGCAACATCACGAAACAATTTTTAGTGATGGTCCTAGAGAGATACAAACATTTGGCTGCCCAAAATTGTAGAAAAAGCCCTTTTATATATTTATTATACATTTTTAGAGAAAAATCATGTACTTTGGCGGCCATTTTGTATGACGTCACATATCTTAAATTGCTCAAGGCTGACAGAGTGTCAGCAATCGGATTCTTCAAATAGAAGGTTTAGGCAATCATAATCCATTGAAAAAAAAACTATAGACCCTAAAACAAGGTTAGGCCAATAATCTGGGTTTGGCTGCCGGACTATATGAAACCGATATATTAATAACTTGTCAGAGTGTTCATGTCTTCTGGTCATCTTATACCCAATTTACAGAATAAATATAACACGACACAAGTTGTATTCGGATGCCTGGAACCACGTAACTACACCCTTGAGGTAAAATTACTTCCTAATTTTCTATTAAACTTCATTTACTTCTTCAGCTTATTTGAAAATCTTTAAACTCTTTCGTTAAGCTCAAGTGTGACGTATTTGTGTGTATTTCCCATGTTGTCAGCTACGCCCCACCTCCTCACCAGGAAAATGCACTAATCAGGCCCAGATCGTCCTTTTTTATGAGAACATTTATTTACAAAATCTTTTTGTTGTAATTTTAGTTATCATAAAATATTCTTTCACCACTATGTAAAGAGTGAGTTACACCAAACATGGTATTATAGTAATATTTTCCTTTAACAAAAATTACATGTATATGGACACTTGCCAACATTCCAATTTTTTTCTTCCTTACGTCATTATTTCATATATTTCAATTCCAATCTCTAAACATTTTTTAATAGTACATTTAAGTGCATATCTAGTTTGTATGTAGTGTAATGCAGCTCCTACACTGATGATAATCATTTTAATATTTCTTTTTCATTTTATTCATTTTTCCTCGTAGATTCGTGCAAGGGGAACTTGCGAGTCCTGCTTACCATACGTAAAGGAGAATCTTGCTATTTTCAGTAAGATATTATTTTTAACATTAAATTCAAAGGATAGACATGTAGAATAAGTATTTACAAACTGAGGTGGGGTGGGGGGGGGGCATCCTTTATCAGCACATAATCGTTTATGGAGATATTTTGGAGGGTAAAAAAACATAACTAAAACATAAATGACAAACCAATTTCAAAGTTTATTGCCTTCTTTGAAGATGGGAGGGATGGATGCCCTCTGCATAACAGTTTTCCCCTTGCATGTGAGCCACCCAGTATATATTTGGGCGGTAAAGTCTTGTATCTCCCTCAAATTCACTCAAATTCACTACGTCTGTTTAACTAAGTTTCCAGTTAGAGAGAGAGAGAGAGAGAGAGAGAGAGGGGGGAGGGAGGCTGTAAATAAATGGAGCACATTGCCCTTCTCTCATTGTAACTCATTTAACAGACTGAACATCCATTGTATACCCGCCGCTGCCCTGAAAAAGGGAAGGCATACAAATATTTGCTTTCTTCATTTGTAATTGCTTGTATATATTGCTGATGATAAAAAATTATGGATATGGATTCTTTGTCAGTGATTTTATTTTATATATTTCATTCGTTTGATTATTATCTTCCCATGGATCAATATGAGATGTTGGCTCTCTTTCATTTTTTTGGAGTGGCAAACCTCTTTCACATTCCCCACTCTCCCTTATTGTCGTTTGTCTACGTAACCCACGTTTCCTTGTTTAAAGTGGGTGGGGATTGATTAGTTTGTCTGTAACAACTATGATTGTATGATAGACGTTTATCTCTCATCTGATATAAGACCATGGACTATTTAATGAGCTGTGACATTCTGAATGACACATGCACATGCACCTGGAAAGGACCTGTCAGAGGCTAACGATGTGGCTCTTACTTTTGCTATTACTTGGACATAATAATAATTGTGTGATGATCCAAATTGATAATGATGATGATAATGTACCATAACATATACATGCCGTGTATTAATTACGCAGGTGCCAAGCCTCTGATCACCGCATGCCCGGATAATATAACGCTGTACACAGAGTTTAGAGGGAATGTTAGTGTTGCATGGCCCACCCCATCGGCTAGTTCTCCATGCCCGAATCTTGCCCCCGTCAAAACCAAGCAATCTCATCATCCTGGGGATGTTTTTCGGGAAGGAACAATCACTGAAGTCCGGTATGAATTCTCGCAATACGACCAAGATGATAATGCAACGTGTTCATTCTACGTTAATATTCTGAGTGGTAAGCTAATTTCCTGTCAATTTTCTATCAAAACTTAACATGTAACTTTTGATAAGAACAACAATTATTTTTTAAAGAGCATTAGCAGTAACTTTGATATAAATTGCTCCGTATGATTTAACAAAATTAAATTTATATGTTCAAGTTGGAAATCGCCTTGAAAATTCGTTAGCGAAAACAGCGTCAGCATATTTATTCATGTTATATTCTAAATGTTGAATTCAAACCCCTACCGCACTATTTGGAACACAACGGAAGACTGAAAGATAATACAAAGTTTTTGTGATGGGGTCATGAATTCGGTGCAAATGAACATATTGGAAGCATATGTGATCCGACAATATTCAGTGATCGTTGTAGCGGGTGAAATCGAGTCTAAAGTTATGAAATTGAAAATAATAAATTTTTAATGTTGAATAGCTCCCTCTCAAGGTCAAGATATTATTGAACCTATTAAACAATGTTTCTTGACGAAAATCGACGAATTAGCTATTCCCGTTTGGAAATTATATATCACAACTAAATAGTCTTAGATTTTCATGGTCGCAGCTACCATTGTACGGCCGTAGGCGCTATTTGAAAATTATCAAAATTTACCGGGAGCACCGGTAAATGTTTGTATTCAACTTTTCTCGAAAGCAGAAGTGTTTTAGAGGCTAAATTTTCTAGTGCTTATTATGCTTCAAGAGGGACATCCAAAATATATAAAAATGAAAAAGAATCACTATCCACCCAATTTTCAAAATTTCCCAAAACTTTGTATTACCTAAGAGTATCGAAACAAGCTAAACAGAATCACTTCGAGGTCACCTTTCGTGTTTCACTAATTAACTATTACATTTTTTGGTTAAAGTTCATCAGAAAAATAAAATAACGAATTAATTCCGAGCTTGATACTGATTATAATCTCCCCCGAAAAAAAGGAAACCAAGTTTCCCACATGTAATTTAGTGATTTTTTTTCTTTTCGTTTGTGGTGATCATCATAAAAAAATGATGTTCATCCGATCCAGAGTGGAACAACGTTCATCTCTATGTAGAAGTTATATTTATTTTTGACAATAACATACGTTACGAGAATAATCTCCAATTGCCTCGCAAGGGAATTCTAACTCATGTAATCGAAGAAATCTACCATTAGTCACAATTTCGAAACGTCTATTTCTTCCCAGACACCGATCCCCCAGTTGTGACATGTGCAAACGTAACTCTCCCACCCGAATCACCAAATACCTTCAATGGACTGATAGACGGTGAAAGCTACACTTATGCCGATGCCAACCCAGACCCCAAGGGGATAACTTACAATGTCACCCGAGGTATCACTGGAGATCTGTTCCCACAGGGGTACACACCCGTGACTCTCGTTGCGAAGGATACATTCGGCAACAAAGCTACATGTGTGTTCTACGTACAGAATATTTGTAAGTTATTTTAATTTGTCAGAAGTAGTTTTTTTCTCTTTATGTTAAACTATCCTTCTTATTTAAAAAAGTCAGTGATACTATTAGGGCAAATCAACTAACACCCACAGTTCAGGTCTTCGACTAACTACATTGGGTACCAGTAGAAAAAAGATGGACATTCCATAAATGCAAAATGGTGCACCATGTACTCAATAATTTTGGCCCATCTTACCTATCTAATGGATCACAAGATCCCAGTATTAAACTCTATAATCGTAAAACCCGTAGTGCGTCCAGTTTGGGACTTGTACTCGTACTACCATGCACACGAACCCAATGGGTAAACTTTCATTTCTCATGAAGGTGCCGCACTATGGAACCAACTTCCCTTAAGTGTTGGACGGGCTTAGTCAAAACAGTCATTTGCAAATCTGTAGTGGAGAACACTACATCAATTTTTGTAATATTTGTTAACAGCTAATAACAATGTTTTTTCTTCCTTTAAAAAAAAAATCCCAGAGACTGTTCTTTTCGGTAATTAACAAAGCAAACAAGTATTTCAGTGTCCCCCTTTAATTTCCTGTTAATCGACATATTTCGTTTTTATCTCATGGTTTACAAAAATGAATACATAATCCATGATATGAAATGTGTTTATTTAAACTTTGTTCAATTTCCTGTGTATTTGTAACATATAATTTGTAATGGACCTCTCAGGAAAACGGTTTTAATACTGAGTGAGTTGCCCTGTTAAAAAAAACACGAAGAATTAGAATAAACAAAATAGCTGTGCCTTGTAGTACAAGCAGTACAGGAGTCGCAATAAATCAACTCAAGAAGATTGCTAGATGCAGCCTCCGCATTTGACATGTCCTCAATTTCCAGCCTCAGTCTGTGACGTCCATGTCTTCTCACTATCCATCCATGCCATAAGATAAGATAAGATAAGATAAGATTTTATTCGTCTTTCTTTCAAATGACATACAGAGCATAACATTGGATCATAACACATTTACAATGCAAAATAACAAATTATGGCAATGATAAAAACAAAGTTAACTAAAAGAAAGACGAGGAGACCCTGGTAAAAGCAGAGCTTGTAATTATTAGGGTCCCCTCTGAGCCGGATAAAACATGATGAATAGATATTTGTGACTACCTAAGAATACAATAGGGAAAAGGGGGTATAACAAAACAAGAAGTGTACACACACACAACAACAACAACAAAACGAGAGACGAGACTAGACAAGACGGGAGAAAAGAGAAAATATGAGAAATAATAGAAGACTACAGCACATCGACAATAGGCACAGCACACAACGGGCACAAGACAACAGGGGGAGGGAATAAGAGGTTGACAATCTGAAAATATTCAGTTAGACACCTATTAATATCAAGAAGAAAATTTACATTTATAGTAATACATAATATATCTTGGCACCATAATAACTACAAAAATGAACTACTCTATGAGTCACAGTATTTATCGAGAAGATAAACCTTAAGTTTACACTTAAATGAAGAGAGACTAACAGATTGCTTAACGCTAGAGCCTAGAGAGTTCCAAAATTTAGGTCCAGTAAAAACCAAAGTATTAAAAGTTAACTTTGTCCTTACTTGGGGTAAGTGAAACGCAGAGGCATTTCGTGTAGCATGGTCATGAACTTGACTATTTTTCTTAAAAATGCTGACTAGAGCCTGTGGAAGGACACCAGAATCGAAGTCGTACATTAAAGAACCCAGTTGAAGGTGATAAATATCTTGCACCTTTAAAATTCTATGCGTATAAAAAAGCGAATTAGTGTGCGTACGAAAGCTAACGTTACAAATAATTCTTAAGACCCTCTTTTGAATCAAGTATAACTTTTCAAGGTTAGTTTTAAGAGAGTTACCCCAAGCAAGAACACCATGATTAAGATAGGGGAGGATTAATGTTGAGTACATTAATAGAAGGATGCCTTTAGGTAAAATTGATTTTAATTTATGAATTACGCCACTGTTTCTTGACAATGTCTTATAGAGATGATTTACATGAATTTTCCAACTCATTTGCTCATCAATGTGCAAACCAAGGAATTGTTTTGATGATACACTATCTATCAATACATTATTAAATGATACATCTCCTGGAAGCACTTTGATTGTATTACTAAAAAACATATAATTTGTCTTTTGCAGATTTAAAGACAATTTATTTGCTTGAATCCACAAAGTAACTTTACTTAGTTCGAAATTAACCGTTTCTAACAGAGTTTGAGAATTTTTGTGTGAATAGTACAAGCTGGAATCATCAGCAAATAAAATGAATGACAAAATATCAGATGAGAAATGAAAGTCATTAATATATACAATAAACAAGAGCGGACCAAGGAGAGATCCCTGAGGAACGCCGCATGTGACATTCTGTAACCCTGAATCAAAACCGTTTAAAGAAACAAATTGTTTCCTGTAAGCTAAGTAGCTCTTAAACCAGTCCAGAGCTGTGCCCCTGACACCATAATGCGATAATTTCCCTAGCAAAATTTCATGATCTATAGTATCAAATGCCTTGGAAGCCCGGTGGGGGGGGGGGGGGGGTACTCACATATTAAGACTTACGAGCGTGTGGCGCTCTAATGGGTCACTTTTTTCACCAAATATCCGTAAAAATGGGTCCCATGGCCCCCCCCCCCCCTCTTCCCGCCGGCTGGATCCGCCAATGCTTGTGGCAGATTAGCCTTGTGCTCAACCAGTCATCCAATACAAACTACAACTACTGCTACACCTGCTACTTTTTCTTCATCAAATGGAAATAATAAACATCAAATCATATCAATCAATTTGTTTTGTATCCTGCTGCTCTTCTAATTCTCTATAGTAACGGAGCTCCCTGTCAACTGTCCCAGCCTAGTTCACACTGTAACCACAGATCCAGGCAAGGATACATACACTTTTCATCCCAGTTTCGGAGAACACAACATCACCAAATCTGTAGCCGGATACGTATATCACGGAGATACTGTAGCTGTGGACATTACACTTGGGGGTTCCCCTGTTGGAACTAGCGTTCCCATAGGAGCTCATGAGATAGTCGTGATCATCCATGATGACGTACTGACCAAAACGTGCAGAGGCCGCTATACTGTTACAGGTAAGTCGCCTTTCACAAGGTTAAGGTATTTTACTTCGCCATAGTTCATAGTTCATGCATCCTTGCACTGGCAAACATGAGTTAATTTGTAAATTACCCATTAAAACTTCAAACGTCAACTTATTCTTACACTGAGATTAAACAAAAAAATAAGGACTAATTAAACAAAGTGCTCTCTTCAACCCTTTCGTTCGGTTCCCGATGAAACGATAGAGGTATCCTCATTTAGAAGAGAAGAAGAAGAAGAAGAAGCAGAAGATCAGGAAGGAGAAAGGGAAGAAAAATAAGAAAGAGGAGGAGGAGAAGAAGAGTAAGAAGAGGAAGAAGATGGAAGCAAAGGAGGAGTAGAAGAGGAAGGAGGACGAGGAAAAGAAAAAAGAAAATATATAGAAGAAGACGAAAAAAAAAAAAAAAAGGTAATATAATTTTGTTAAACATTAAGTAACTCAATTGACGTACTCTGGAGAATAGTTGTTCTTAAAACAATTCTTTTATCAATGTTATAGATGTATGACTTGCATTTTCTTTTTCTCGTAAAAGACATGCTCTTCATTCTATTCCTTTTCTTGAAGAACATTTTCCAACTGGATCTGTACCGATTGCTATTATTGTGGGATCTGTTCTCGGAATAGCTTTGGCTATCCTTGCTCTCTTTACAATCAATAACTATTGGCCAAAGGAGCCCGGAGAATCCTGGGTTGGGAATTGCCTGGAAAAGTTTAGAAAGTTGACAGGTACGTTGTATTATTTATTTATATATTTATTGCAACAAACAGGTTGGTTTTTGTGGTTTGTTTGCGATCATTATCATTTTATCCAAATGATTTGGTTTTTGTCTCTTTGGAATACATGCAGGTTTATAAAATTTGATATAGAAAGAAAGCCCCAGGCGCGGATCTACGGGGGGGGGTTTAGGGGGTTTAAACCCCCCCCCCCCCTTGGGCGGCCCAAAAAAAAAAAAAAAAAAAAAAAAAAAAGGAAAAAAAAAGAAGAAAAAAGAAAAAAAAGAAGAAAAAAGAACGCACGCTGGAGAGAAACCCTTTCAAGTGCAAATATTGTGAGAAGATATTCAACTCATCTGGTAACTTAACCAAACACATGATAACTCTGGATATAACTGTGTATTTAACTGTTACTTGATTTAAAAAGACGTTATCATGCACTGCTTTTTATGGTCTCCATTGTGTTAATAGATGCCAGGAAAACATCACTTACGGGGTTCAAATAAACACCCCCCAAAAAATCGGCTCGCCGCTTCGCGGCTCGTGGACGATGCTCCGCATCGTCATTATTTTGGTCAAACCCCCCCCTTAGCAAAAAGCTAGATCCGCCCCTGAGCCCTCTTGAAGTTCGTATAGTATATTCCCTTTGATGTGTTGGAAATTAAAGATAAACTTGAGTTCTGGTTAAAAACAAGATAATCAATTCTCACAGAATCTAACGAAACTTACACTGAATGTTCAAGATTACAAATAAATGTCATGTGCCAAACAAATGTATATTGGCTGAGTAATGAGCATAGAAAGATAAGGAAATCAAGTAGTACTAGCCCCAACACCATTTGTGTTGTCCCATATACATCTTTCTTTGTAGTGTGCTTGTTACTTTACCAAGACCGAGCCAAATTTGTTATGAATTTGATGACTCCAGAACCTTACAGTACACACCAATACTTACATGCTACATGATCAACTTTTTCTGATGCATTCCACACCTTTTCTTTCACAGTGCAATCGCGTTACCAGAACTCACCCTTATCTTTAACCCTATTTTCCCCAAGATGGAATTGCAGAGTTTTATGCAAATCACGATTGAATCAAGCTTCGATTATCCGTGTATAAACAAGTTTGAACCAAAATCCAAAGTTTCAATACCACGAAGGAGAAAATCTCGCTCGGGGTAACGTTTTCTCACACACTAATCTTTAGCATACATTTATCTTGATTTAGATCTAAGTGGATTAGTGTGTAAGCCATGAATGTCATTATTAAATATGGATTTTTGTCGAAAATGTCTTACGTTTTTCTTTTCAGCAGAGGACACAGAGAAACAACCACCTGGTTTTTCCACTTCCGCGGCACTTTATTCTCTCGTTGAGGACATTAAACCCGGCATTGATCTTAGCGTCCTTATAAATGCACCAGAACCCAGTGAATTTTCGTCTGCTACCAATATCAACGAAAAAGTGAGGAATTGGGTTGATAGTGATACTCAACCTGATTCTGGATTTACAGACAGAGAGAAAGACCAAATTCAGCGAAAGCCTAAAAGTCAGGTGGTGCGTTTGAATTTCACCTCGTATTCAATTCTGTCCAATCCGTTTATTGATTTCGTTTCCATTAAACATACATATAGGGCACTTACGCGAAGTGCAATGTTTAAATATTGCCACTCGTAAAGTACAACGAATATTCAGTTCACTTAAATACGGAATAATGAGATAAGAGAAAAGCCTGTCATGTCTGTAATGGCCTTGTTGTTAAGTTCCCTTGAATCACATTTCTACTGTTATGTAATGAATTATGGGCTGAATGTACGCTGATATTTAAAAAAAAAGAACAAAAAGAAGCCTATTCTCTGCGGGCAGCAGTGTGGTATATTGGTGACATTTCTGAGTTCCTTATGAGGGGTCCTACTTCGATTCTTATTTGTTGCTTCTCTCCTTGGATGAAATATTCACCCACATCATTGTTTCGCTTTCGACTCGGGTGTAAATGTGCACATGGCTATACTCGGGCAATACAAATCCCGGTTCGCGTAGGTATATAGCCTTATAGGGATATTGCAATCTCCTATTTTTATGTAGATAGTTGCGACTGATATCAATCGCAAATAAGTTGCGATTAATAACTCTTTGTAAGACGGGGCCCTGGCCACCATTACAATTAGACTAATTATATAGAGTCTTTTCATCATCATAATTATGATGATTATCATTAGTATCAAGTGTTCAATTTAATATGTCTAATATTGTGCTGTTGCAATTTCCATTTTGTTTAGTTATTCTTGAACTCCATATTTGTTATAATATTTATCTGAATTAGATGATTATTATACCGAGCGGAAATCAGGCATTTGGTTATGCAATATAGGCAAGTTGACCATGAGATGGCCATGTGCATTGCAGTACGCTGGGATAGAAAGTTCATCAGTTCAGTATCGCTTTCAGGAAGACTTTGTTTCATGAGACGAATTTTAAGTTCTTGCACATTTTATTGCATTCCGTTTTCAGATGCATAAGTGTGAGATTCATCCTGATTCACCCGGAAGCCAACATGATACAGGCTTCGATACGGGGCCTGGTGGCCTCTACTCAAAAGAACACTTACAACACAGTACAGAAGACGGGGATGTCGACGAGAGAGGAGAATCTAGTGGGGGCACCAGCTGGCCATTATTACAGCATTCGGATACATCTGTAGCGGATTCAGATACCCTCTGACACCTTTTCATTTCCAGCTTTGTATCATTGTTTAGTATTTGGCGTCACCCTTGCCTGGGAGGGGAGGAGTGAATTAAATCAATGTAACCCTCGGGTCTCTCCTCCTGGTACAACTGATATGGGATGTGCAGGTGTACGGCATTATAATGACATAGCCAGACCTCAACTTTATCTTTAAGTGCTATGTATAAACATTTCATGCGGAGTTCCGCAAGGCTCTGTGAGCTGGCCCAGAATATTTTTCATCACCATTCTCTCTCTTATCATGTTTATGCTGATGATATTCAAATATATACTTCTTTCAAACCCAATCAGAGCAATGCAGCCAGCGCTATCCATAACTTTGAGACTTGTGTACAAGATGTTCATAATTGGTTAAACTCACATTCACTTAAATTAAATCTCGCCAAATGCGAATTTATAATGTATGGTTCCAAGACTCGGTTAGAGAAGATTTCCATCACTTCAATTACTCTTGCTGGACATGAAATTACCCTATCTAATATATGTTGCATCCTTTGTGTTTCTCGACTCAAACATGACAATGTCTACACAAATGCAATATGTCTCAAAATCAGTACGTTATCAGTTACGCAATTTGGGTTTTATTCGTAAATATCTTAACCGTAGTGCCACTGAGAAAATTACTCATGCTTTAATTTCTTCTCGCTTGGATTTTGGTAATGGCCTTTTGTTTAGTTCGCCTCATAACCTACTCGCAAAATTACAAAGATTACATAATGATGCTGCTCGTGTCGTGACCCTGTCCAACAAGTACAGTCACATCACACCAGTCCTCAAATCACTCCATTGGTTGCCCGTAGAAAAACGTGCTATTTTCAAGATTATTTTGCTATTATTTCACTGTATACATGGCCAGGGGCGGCGATTTCTTTTCATGACCGGGGGGGACGAAATGCGAGGAACGAGGGAGGAGTGACGTAATGAGCCAAAACGTGTATTTTTGGCGTGGGGTCCAGGGGCAAAGCCCCGGCGGGGGTCAAGGGGCGGAGCCCCATGAAGCTCAGAGTTTTTAGGCATTTAATAAGGGTCAGATGAGCATATTTTGATACCTTATTTGTGACACTTGCATGCAGGTCACTAATCGTATTGGGGTCCAGGGGGCGAAGCCCCCAGAAGCTCAGCGGTTTTAGGCATTTAATTACGATCAGATGAGCATCCAGGGGCCGCCTTATAGGGCCATTGGTGGGGTTTAGGGGGCGGAGCCCCCGTAAGCTCAGGGTCTAGGCTTTTAATATGGCCAGATGACCATCCAGAGTCCCGCTTAGGGCCCTGGTGGGGTCCAGGGGGCGGAGCCCCCGGAAGCTCAGGTGTTTTAGGAATGTAACTATGGTCAGCTGAGAAACCAGGGACAAGCCTTAGGGCCCTTAGTGGGGTACAGGGGGCAGAGCCCCCGGAAGCTTGGGGAAAATCATGCCAATTCAGTAACATTTGTAAATTAGTAACTGGTATCGAATTAGAAATAAACCACGTTTGAATTTTATCGGGGGGGGGGGGGACTGCCCAAAGCACGAGTGAGTGAGCATAGTGAACGAGAGGGGTCAAGGTAAATTATATTCCTTAGCAAAACTATAGTATGAAAACAAACAAAATACCTGTTTCACACTTCACTTTTCTACAATATTAATTATATTATGCGAGGGAGCATAGCTCCCGAGCCAGAAGATTTTTGCATTTTTATTTGTCTAAACGCTGCACTCTTGGGCCCTCCAAAGCCTAATAGTGTGTTGCAGTCTTTCGTCAGTATTTGCTGTACATTATTTTTGTGTACTTTTTCAAATTTCACGGGGGGGACGATCCCCCCCTACAAAAATCGAGGGGGGGACGTGTCCCCCCCGTCCCCCCTGGGATCGCCGCCCCTGTACATGGCTCTGCTCCGCAGTATAAAATCGGTTTGATTAAGCATTACTTTCCTTCTAGACAGCTACGTTCTCAAAACTCTGGCTTACTTGTTACTCCTAGGGTTAAAACAAAGTGGGGGGAGCTAACCTTCGCTCATGCTGGGCCTTTATTATGAAATACTCTCCCTCAATGGATTAAGAATAGCAGTTCTGCTGAAGTGTTAAAAAACAATCTTAAGAAATAATTATGTTTAATTTAGCTTATAATTGATTACCATAACCTTTCATGTCTGTACCTTTCCTATCGCACTTTGTGTATCATGTACTCTCTTAAAAAAAAAGAGTGAATTTTCAAAATCACGGACGTCACTCCTCTGGAGAGTGAAAATGTAGTGAAAATAGAGTGAACCTTCACTCTTTTCTTCTTAGAGAGACCATAAAATCAATCGATTTTCACTCCTAAACAAGTGATCACGGACGTCACTCCCAGGAAAGTGAAAATAGAGTGAAAATTCACTCTTTTTTTTAAGAGAGTATGTATTTCATCTCTTGCACAAGCTGCGCCTTGAGCATTTGACTGTCAAGTGGATTTGGCGCCTTATAAATCATATGTATTATTATTATTATTATTATGTTGTTATGAATTTTAACAAAGCCACAATGAGAAATATGTTTAATTTTGTCTTCTTCAATGATTTCTGTAATTAAATAATAAGGCAACCTTACCAGGTTCCATCGATGGTGGTATTAACTTAAAGGGATCGTTTAACAATGTTAAATCTAAGATACACGGCCCTACGTGTTATCAGTGTCTGTGATATGGTGTAATATTGAAGCCCTAAAAAAATTGCGCTTCAAAATGATCAAGAAGTGCCTCAAAAAAGTAAAAATCTTTTAGTGACAGGTTTTACCATACTCGTTTTCCCCAATAGACTGTAGTGTTATGAAAACCGTCATGCGAACGGTTTTCAAAATTTGTAATTCCAATCATAAATATCTTGATAATCAGACAGGCGATCGGCTTGTAAAAGTCATGGGGTTCCTGACTGATCTATAGGTTTATAATTATCATTGCATCATGAGCTAAATCCAGAATTGTATTTCAAAATCTGGGACAAAGTTACCGGATCCCTTTAAACAGTTTTTTGTTCCATTTAAAAAAAACTAATATCCTTTGGAAATGCATTACTCAATAATTGCCTCTCTCCACTCAGGTGATGTAAATGGGTACTCGGTAGGAAGAAATTCCTCAAATACCAGAGCGGCTAATCATGGCCGCTCGGCTGTTACCTGGGTAATGATAGATAGTAGTTGAACGTTAAGAAACCTTATTATTAAGCGCTATGTGAATGTTATTATATTCTACATACTAAGAATCTTGCTCTACGATTGGTCAAAAGTAAATCACGTGATGAAAGATAGATCGCCCATTATTGATGGGAGAAGCAAAAAGTTCGTTACAATGTGTAGATAGTACTACTATCTACACATCTACACCCTAATAAGGCCGGGGGGGGCATTATCCCCCCCTCCACGATTTTTCTGATTGTTTGAGAACGCATATGGATGGCGCCTCGCCGCTCGCTGACTTTTTTCTTTAGAGTCTTGCGCATCTTTAAAAAAAAAAAAAAAAAATCGGACCTATAGTTACAAGGTCACGTGACCTTTTGTCTTTGCATGTCAGCCCGAAAATCGCTCATTTTTGTGATTTGTGTACAAAACATATGGAAATGTCATTTTTCCTAAAAATAGATCAAACATTGGTTATTGGGTCTTGTTTAAAGTTTAGGTGGTTGTTTTGGGAGTCAAAATAGTTGAATTGTAGGAAAAAATGAAAAAAACAAAACAAACAATAACATAAATAAGTTAAAAAACAATGAAATACATAAGAAATTATCAAAACAAGAGATAACATAAGGAATAGGCTGGCTCTTCCAATTTTTTTTGTCGTATTATTGTTCCAAATGGTCTAATGAATATATGTAGTGAAAAAGAATGCTTAAATATGAATAATATAGGATTTATGGGTAAAAATGTGATTTTATGACGTTATTTGCATAAATTACCATAAAAATGCAAATGAGGGATTTTTTTCAAAAAATTGCAATTATCATATTGTTCTATACACTTTACTTGACATGCGTGCAAATTTTCGCGGAGATCGGCCGTTTCACGGCCGAGATCTTAGGGGGGGGGGGCATAATGGCCCCCCCCCCCCCGGCCGTAGTAAGACTTCAAATAGCCCGGCCTTATTAGGGTTAAACTACTGTTTAACTTTTTTGGTGTGAATTTGGGCATGGTGTATTTTATGTAGATGCATACACGTCCTTTTCTTTTTGTAGTTAAATTGTTTTAGATGTGGAATATAAAGCAAATAATCACCTTTTGGTTTCAGACAATGGCAAACTATCACTTCCTCGTCGATCAAAATGTATACGCTATCTTTCCTCAGCTTCGCTTCGGAAAGATAGCTACATCCAGATCGCCTCGGAAGTGATAGTTTGTCCCATCACCTTCACCAACGGTAATTATTTGCTTATTATATCTTGCATCAAAAATTTGTTGGCTTTTGATTGGTTGAGAGCTTGTCACATGACCAGAAATATTTGACCTATTTTTAGAAAGTACTATATATTTTTTTTAATTGAATCAATTTTTTTTTTCAAATCTTAATTTAATGAAAACAAAATGTTCTAAATCTTTTTAGATAAAAATTGACATTTTTTTTGTTCTATTTTTTTTTTTTTTTTTTTTAAATAATTTTTTGATGCAGGATATAAAACAAATATACCATGCCTTCTTCTATTCGAGGTACTGGTTAAACTATGGGCCTCGGTGACTCCAATAGTACCATTTGCTTCGGCGCCCCTCAGCAAATAGTACTATTGGAGTCACCTCTTGCGCATAGTTTTAACCAGAACCTCTCAAGGCAGTGTATATTTATATACTATGAATATTATTATTAGTAGAAGTAGTAGTACTAATGGTAGTATTATTATTATCATTGCTATTATTATTTTTGTTATTATTATTATTAATATTAATATTATTATTTCAGACATGATTATGTTAACCATCCTACTCCTCGCCCACTTTTCCATTGTGGATACCAAACAATGCTCACTTAGGGATAGTCGTTTATACTAATTTCAATTGAACAAAGTGAAATTTGTGTTTATTACATGTATTTAATATTCGTTGTATTCCGGTAGCCTATTTTGGGTAGTTAAATGCAAGAAAGCGTCATTATTTATTATCCATCAATGTCAATATACTATTTACAGATGACACGGACGTGATGTTTCTTGGGTACAAGGACCAGAAATCATTATATTTACGCCTATTAACCCTTACTGTACTGGGCTATTTTGAGCACCCACTGACACAGCCCCCTCCCCCCCCCCCCCCCTATGATCTCGGCCGTCGATTGTCCGATAAACACGAAAATTTTCGTGTTTGTAGATATTTACGTCAGGAACAAGATGATATAATTATTTTTTTCCAAATATGCAATTTTTTGTCGTTAGCCTAATTAATTATGCAAAATGCGCTAATTTTATGCATTTTACAGAAAACGTGTCAAACTCCACTTTTTGAATGTTGAAACTCATTATTCATATGAAACTTCTTTTCTAACACAAACAAGTTATTTTAATGTAATTAATAATGATAATTTATGCAAATTTTGATGGATTTTTAATTTTTTTGATGACATGCGCATACTAATTGTTATGTAACGCCTGACAGGTATATCCGATTTTGATGAGAATGGTATCAAAATGTGCGTAAGACTTGAGGGAAAAAATTCATGAAACGACAATTCAAAATTCCAAGCGGTTGCGGCGCAATCTCCGAAAATGTCCAGTACAGTAAGGGTTAAAGGTAATACAAAGTTTTGGTATGGGGTCGTGAATTTGGTTCAAATGAACATATTGGAAGGATATGCGATCTTACAATATTCACTGATCGTTTTCGTGGACGAAATCGACTCTAAAGTTATGAAATTGTAAATAATAAACACTTTATGTTATATAGCTCCCTCTCAAGGTCAAAATATTAATTAAGCTATAAATAATGTTTCTTGACTACAATCAACCGATTAGTTATTCCCGTTTGGAAATTATATACCACAACTACATATTCTGAGATTTTCATGGTCGCAGCTACCATTGTACGGCCGTAGGAGCTATTTGAAATTTAACAAAATTTACCGGGAGCACCGGTAAATCTTTATATTCAATTTTTGCTCGAAAGCAGAAGTGTTTTAGGGGCTAAAATTTCTAGTGCTTTTAATACATCCACAGGGGCATCCAAATATTGAAATACATTACATCAGTGGATGCGATGTCGGTAAAATTCTCTGCCTTTAAAACGACCTTTTTTCTGCTCCTATTGAATCCTATATATGGACATTGCTTGTTTCTTCATGGGCTAAAGTGGACAAATATTTAAGAAACGTATGATTTAATTGTAATATATACAATTAAATATGTTTTCATGAAGATAACTATGGATTCTAAAATATATTTGATCATGTATATTCTGTTTTCTTTCGAAAGCTTTTCGAAAGCAATTGAAATACATTACATCAGTGGATGCGATGTCGGTAAAATTCTCTGCCTTTAAAACGACCTTTTTTCTGCTCCTATTGAATCCTATATATGGACATTGCTTGTTTCTTCATGGGCTAAAGTGGACAAATATTTAAGAAACGTATGATTTAATTGTAATATATACAATTAAATATGTTTTCATGAAGATAACTATGGATTCTAAAATATATTTGATCATGTATATTCTGTTTTCTTTCGAAAGCTGTGTGGAATCTTCACCTTGAACCTGTTAAACTTATTATTCATCATCAAAAACAAAAAATTACTTGATGAATTTATTGTGAGCTAATAGTAATACACCAATAGGATACCTTCACTGTGGCAGTATGTATAAAATGTATAATAGATAAAGATTTCTTACATGTGCTTATATTTTACATTTTTAGATATTGTAAAACGATTCAATATGTACTGCACTCAGATCAAGATGTTATTACCTGTAAATATAAAGTACTGAATGTTACCGAAATAAAAGCATTTTGTGAGTGATTTTATTTTTCTCTTTACAACAGATGCCTGATGGATAAAACTCCTGATAAAGAATAACGTAAAACGACACGCACGGAAGCTAATATAAGTCGGACTTGGGTTTATTGCGTGTCCTATTTTATGCGGGGGCGTGTGTTTGTGTGTGTAATTGGGTTTTTACAGACGTGTATCAATCAGAAATGATTATTTACGTCTGTGGACCGACCTTTAACGTCACCGACACCGTCCGGAAGACGTGAATCAGTTTCGAACCTGCGTCCTCGGCTGAATCAGTTTGTAACTTCCATCGTTAGCTTGATTACAGGCGCACGCCACAAGCCCCGTTGACTGGTGCGTCGAGTAGTCTACTCACGAGTCATTCTCTTGTTAATAGTGTATTTAAACTTGCAACATCTCTTTACAGAAGTGATATCTAAAACACATATTTTAAATACAGTATTTCGACATGAAACTAACATACAGAACAGGATATTTTTGAGGATCATTTTGTTTAACAAATTGACTAATGGACTATAATGGGTCAATGGCAGATGAGCAACCCGCCACATTAAATAATCATTCATTCATTCAATGCAATACACTACCAAATATAGATAAATTGACTGCTATGAGAGGCATCGCTGTTCCTATAGGCTCAAGGGGACGTTACATCGTGATATGACCCCTCGGCGCGCCGGTTCCCCGAAGGCCAGTATAGAAACGGCTATGTTTCGAATATTAAAGCAGTCGATATATCTTTTATATACCGAATTCACAATAAATTCTACAAAGAATTCTTACCTTATCCTTTTCTTGAGTAAAGACTGGTCAAAACATCACAACAAATTTGAGACAATGTCTGTAAATCTTGGCTGGAAAGTTGCCCGAATGTTACGATTATTCGGGAATCGCATACAAACAGCACTATATGGTATCCGCGCTTGCACAAAGGACCTTTTTACACGTAAACCGATGGGGATCTCATCAAAATGTATTTATGCGGCCCGTTACCATGGACAACAGAAATATGTAAAAAAAAATATATATATATATATATATTTCCCGGTATGCGGGCATGCGGGCATCTTTTAAAAAACTATTGACCGGTAGGCGGGCATGGCTAAAATTACGACTCCGATTTCGACCAATCAGAAGACTAGATTTATTCAAAATACTAAAGAGAGGTATATAAAAACCCTTTAGCATACACGACCTTTCGAACAGAGCAATGCTATCGGGATCATGGTTTCTCACTACACAATATGATATTATTTTTTTCAAATTCAATGCTAGTCAGAGGATTTGATGTTATTGAGGGTGTAATGATAAAAACATTGTAAAGCGCATTGATTTTTTAAGCAATATCAATTTACTACAGAAATATGTAGTCTATTATACCACTACTATTATTATTATTATTATCATTATTATTATTATTATCATTATTATCATTAGTAGTAGTAGTAGTAATAGTAGTAGTAGTAGAAGTAGTAGTAGTAGTAGTAGTAGTAGTAGTAGTAGTAGTAGAAGTCGTAGTAGTAGTAGAAGTAGTAGTAGAAGTAGTAATAGTTGTGTCATTATTATCTGCTCGTGGAAATATATAAAGAATATATTCAAGGATAAGTATAATTACTTTATAGAGCAAGGGCATTCGGGCATGTGGATCGCGACAACCGTAATTTAATAATATATTGCTTTCCTACCTTTACTATATGAACTTCAAAAATACCGACAAAAATAAAGGTCGAGTAAACCACCGAAAATCAAATTTGAGAATTGCACAAGCTGTACAGATATAAGAAATAAAGAACAAGAGTAACGATGGAATATTATTTAGACAAAGCAAACCGAGGCTGATTTAGAAAAATATTGATATGAATATTGTTGAAGTCAAAGAATTATTCTTTACAGCACGTTTCTTAACGTCTCTCGCCCTTAAGAGCGAATCGTGATATAATCAATATTGAGATGATCGCTTACTTCGGTCATGATAAAGGTACGAGCTTTGTTACATTGACATTGTAGACATCTTCACAAATTGTTTTCTTTATACTATTCAGCGCCAAATGATAGTTAACATTTCATTTCCATACCACTGTTTTTCATCTTAGAATATATTTCTTGTTATTGCTATATTGCATGTATCATGTGTATTGATTATATAATTTTCTACTTATTTTCAACGTGAACGTGCATTTTCTTTAACAGTGTATGTTCCTTCATAACACTATGTAGAGTGATGAGATAATACACAAAATAAAAAAACATATATAATTATACCTCTATTCGCTGTATTTTACTTTATTTAAGTACTTTACCAGCATAGTGGTCATTAAATAAAACCCCAATCACAAATGGAGAGAGAGGGAGAGAGACAGAATAACGGAGAGAGAATGGGCGAGAGGGAAAGATAGAGAGGGAGAGGTAGCGAGAGAGAGAGAGAGAGAGAGAACGGGAGAGAGAGAGAACCTATAAACTGTAAATTATTTAGTAAGCTTGAGAAAGATGTGGGTGTTTTAAAAATAAAATGTTCCGAATTTCATCAGAAATCGGGCAATTTGATTATAATGCATTTATTATATATTTCATCAGATTTTATATTTCGTAGGAAATTGATGGAGTCGTTACTTCAAAAGAGGAAACTTCCTTGGCAATTCTCGAAAAGAGAAAGATATTTTACCTATCACCCCTACCTATCGTCCTTCCGATGTTTACCCAGACGACGCGTTAATTGATTTACGATCCAATTATTACTGCAACGTGATAATTATTCTTTGTCAAGTTGCATATTGCATATCGAGCTGATGGAGTTGTGTCTTTAAATTGATTTTTCTAATGTTTACCATCATTTTAGTGGCGTTTCCAGGACGTTGCTTTGGGCATATTAGGTGGAGGGGGAGGGGGGGGGGGGGGGCAAAGCTTCTGATAAGCAATTGTTTCAGAAGGTCATGCCATCCTGATGATAGTTGATTTTTAAAGAAAGCAGCTGTTATGCATTCTTTTCGTAACACCAACAGTTTTATTGTGCTTTATATGTCACAGATTTTTGAAAAAAAAGATAGTTTTCATTTCCTGCACAAATTGATGTAACTGCCTAACATTCAATTATATTTCTAACGTGAAATATGACCAAACATTGGCTGAGTGTATTTAAAGAATCATTTTACTACTCCCCCCGCCCATTTTTTTCAAAGAACTATTTTTGCAATCCGCAAAATGATTTTTCGGCTTACTTGGTGGCAGGTCTGGCTGACAGCCTGACACCTACCCTTAATCTCCATTTGAATTGTTCCATAGATGCTCATATCATGCATTACTACCAGATTAGTTAATCAGTACATTAATTACTATAGCATGATACATTAGGTATACGATACCTCGCATTCAATGAATGAGATATGGTTTCGAGAAGAAAAAAAGATTGAGAGAAAAACGATTGCAGTTCGTTTCGAGGGCTCTCGGCGGAGTGGCTGGCGATAGATGCATTTCTCTCTCTCTCTCTCTCTCTCTTTCACTCTATTTCACTCTCTCTCTCTTTCACTATCTCTCTCTCTCTCTCTTCCTCTCTCGCTCTCTCACCTCTCTCTCCCAAGTGTGTTTTAGTCACATGATCAGCGATGCCAGGGCTGTCATATTTTTGCTTGCTGTGTATAGTCTGGGATACTATATAAATGAACGACACCACCTATTCCAAACCACAAGTCTTATCTTTCTGAACGTCATCTCCTTCTTCATCTCAGAGCAAGATCATCAAGCGAAACTAAATCTTTTTATTTTACATGCACGTTCTTTTTTTGCATGATCAGTTGGCTGTAAGTACAAAGCGATACATAATTATCACAACTTGTTTGAAAGACATGTCGCTTATTAACGTCACCGCATTCATGGCCCAATCTGACACCGTCACCGAGTTTGTAACTTCATTTTATTTCGAGACAACGGATATCGTTTCAAGCGGGGATCTTTCCTCTCGACCAACCATTCCTTACAAACATCGTATCATATGTAGCTCTTTGCTTCTCTTTGTAAGCCTGTTGGGCATAACAGGGAATAGCCTCGTGATCCTTTCTGTCATGCTCTCTAAGAAACTGCAGACGCCCACGAATGTTCTTGTCATCAGTCTCGCCATTGCAGACTTTCTGACATGCATCATCATTCCTCTACAGGCGACTATGCTATTCAGTCAGTCCGACTGGCCACTGCCAGAGGTGGTCTGCAAGGCTGTTGTCTATGTCTCCTATGCGGCTCTATGTTGCAGTGTGCTAACCCTGACGGCCATTTCTATCATCCGCTGGTACGTGATCACACACTCGGTCCATGGGTACCATGGTATCAACACTCACCGCAGTATGATCCTCGTCGCCATCATCATCTGGATCGCATCCGTCATTGCTATGGTAACCCCTCCATCTCTGGGTATAGGATCTGTTGGCTATTCCGACTTCTATCGCCTCTGCTCTGTGACGGATGACAACCCATTACGAGCATTCTACGTTCTCATCCAAGCGGTCATATTGATCCTATCTCTCACAGTCACCGCCACCTTCTACATCCTCATCCTGCATTTCGTCATGAGGAGCACGGCATCATTCCGCTCCAAATTCAGCGAGGACGAGGCACCCAAAGACCAGCAGGACAGACCGAGGAACACGGCTGGAAAAGGATCATCAACCGCCTCCAGTTTCAACAAGCGCGAGATCGAAATCACCAAAAACCTCTTCGTTGTCGTCTGTGTCTTCGTACTCTGTATGTTGCCACAAGGAGCAAACTTCATCATTCCTGGTGCTAGCATCTTTACCCTCTATTCGGGGATAATCATGTCCCTTAACAGCTCCCTTAACCCTATCATCTATGGTCTCAAGCATCCCAATTTTAAAGAGGTGTTCCGTTGTCTACTTACTTGCAAGGTATCGGGCATTCCACAACCTACATTGAAGATAAAGGCAAAGAACATCACCCGTACGACCATGCTGACACCGATTAACACCGATTAAAGTAATATTATTTGAATTCATTTATCCTTTAAAAATTAATGAGCCCTTTCGAAACAGCCACCCCGCATTTTGCGGTTTGGTTCAATAAATTACGACTCGAAGCCCTAAAAAGATATACCAGATGCATGAGAAGAAGAAACAAAAATATCTGCGCGCATTGGAGCCATTTTTGTTTCCTGATTAAAAAAAAAAAAAATCTTTAAAAGAAATTAGTACTATATCACGGTTCTATGTAATTGTTTTAACGGGTACCTTTTCAATAAAGCCCTAGAAAGATATACCAGATGCATGAGAAGAAAAGGCAAAAATATATGCGCACATTGGAGCCATTTATGTTTCCTGATTAAACAAATTATCTTTAAACAAAATTATTACTATATCACGGTTCTATGTAATTGTTTAAACGGGTATCTTTTTTTAAAATAAAACCCGAGAAAGATATATCAGATGCATGAGAAGAAAAGGCAAAAATATCTGCGCACATTGGAGCCATTTTTGTTTCCTGATTAAAAAAAAATATCTTTAAAGAAATTACTAATGTATCACAGATCTATGTCATTGTTTAAATGGGTACCCCTTTTCAATAAATAAAGAGTCAAATACAAGAATGGTTTGATGATGGTGACCACAAAACGTTTCAACAACATAATATTTGGTTTAAACGCCGATAGTCTTTTTGGTTTACATTATATGTTACTTGGCGTGTATTCGGACTTTTCATAAGGTCTATGTTGCTTAAACAATCTGTTTCAAAGTATGACATTATTGTTTTTACTTAAATTACCCGATCATCCCTCAGTCTTCAGAGACAACAATGGGTTATATTAACAAATAATTTCACTGATTTTTGTAAAAAGAAAATAGTGAGTGGCATAAATATAATGTATGCCATCTATATGAAGACAGAAAATAGTAGATATAAATTCAATGATTATCAATTATTATAGAATGCAATCACAATTCTTTCTCACGCACGGAGAGTACTAAAGAAACAGTAAAAATGTGTTGTCTATTTTGCTAAACACTTTGATAGATGGTCGGATGTATGTCTCATAGCGTTATGTTGTGGCTTATAGGTCAACATTTGTACATGGTTGTGTGGATTTCGAGAATATAGACAAAAGTATTGCTTTGGGGAATCAGTCCATGTAATTATTATTTCTTATTATAGTGTGTATGTTTGTAGTTTAAACACCATGAAAGTTTATGTTGCCCTATAAAGGCTTGATATTTTGAATGAAGAAAAGAATCAGTCGAACAAAATGTATCATTATACTAGCAATTCTTAATCTTTGCATTTTCGTGATATGTTATAAGTATGGTGAGGGCACGGGTAGGATCGAATATCAAATAGAATGGTTTGTAATTGTAATGTGGTGTTTACAGTAGTGAGTATTAGATAAGATATAACATGGCATTAGCGAGCTTATAACATTGACGATTAATGTCAAGGCTTTATCATTCTAGTACAATTAAGGTATCTTGAATCAGCTGTTGTTCAAGCTAGCTATTTAGATACGTTTATAATATGTATGTAATATATTATGTTAATAATTGATAAAAAGAAACTAAAATACGTTGTTAGATTTTCCTCATGTGGCAATGGAATTATTAACTTATAGGCGGTTCACAAAATATTTATTTAAAAAAAAAACGATCGCACATGAGGCAGTTCTTCGCACCTTCTTTATTTTTTACAAGTTTACGTGAACCTATAGTTTCAGTGTTTCAAGCAATTATTGTGAAATAAATTCAAATTCTGCTCACCGCTAAATTTCTTTGGGTAAGCCCTTTTGTACGACAAATCAATACATCTGCATCATATCATATATAATAATAATAACGTTTTATTTACTCAGGGTAGCCACTTCAGTTATGAAACTGCTCTTCCAGTGGGCCCTGCATAACATAATATGTTATTACTATCCTTCCCCAATCTACTATGCTGAGCGCCTAGCTAGAAAGCAGAAGGGTCCAAATTGTTATAAGTCTTTGGTATGACTCGGCCGTGGTTCGAACCCACGACCTCCCGTTTATGAGGCGGGCGCTCTAACCACTGAGCCACCATGAGCCACCATACGCGGTTTGCGTCTTGCTCGCGAGGGAAACCTGCGCATGCGCACTCGCGAAGAAACCAGCGCATGCGCACATGGAATCCGGTTGGGTGGTCAATAGGGTGATAGTTATTATACAAATCAATCCTTCATCAAGTCATCGTCAGCTCAATCGGTAAGGACAGCGTGTTACTAATAGCACTTTGACGTTGACTTGAGGGTTCAAATCTCAGTTTATTTAGTTTTTTTGCCTTTATAAATAGTGAGGCAAAGCAATAAATAATCAAAGTCTGATTGTTTGTGACCACTTTGCAAGCTTACGTAGCTTGTTATGTATGAAAATGAGTACATACTTGAATCTGGCCTCGCCGTGGTACGAAAAAATAAGACGCGCCCGGTGTAGGTAAGTATTAGTTTTTGGGGCACAACCCTTGTCAGTCGCTGTGCGTAACAGTAGGGACTTTTAGATTTGCGTGGACTGATACGTGTGACGGCCATTCAAGGCAGTGCTTTAAAAGGACGTCGACCGTAGCAATCCCCATTGTCTTCGTGCGAATCTAAAAGTCCCTAGTGTCTGCACCAAGTATGAGACCAGACTGACATACTGCATAGACTGTGTACTCTAAGTGCTCCGGACACAGTCAGAGACAGACAAAGCTATGCTCAAAGCTTTAAGAAATGTCAAATTAGAGTATATGCCTCACGACTAGATTAGAAGAAAAACTAATCAGTACAAGAGGAATCGACGTGGAAAGGGTAGATCTCAGTAGTAATTATAAAATCCCCCTTGTTTAGTCTTAGTGGTGATTATAAAACTTCCCTTAAATTTCACTCCTTTTCTTTATGAAGATCCCGTGTTGAACAAAATACCTGGAAACATGGGCGTAGTGTGTGTGGGTGGGTGTGATGCGAGAGAGAGAGAGAGAGACGGCTGGCCATACGATCTATCATAGTACGCTCGTTTATAAAGGTTACGGAATGAAGTTTCCAGAGCAGTTTCTGTTTTAAATAAAAAAAAATGTTATAGACATTTAAAAAAAAATTATCAAAATGAATAATATGATACATTACTAATATGAGGTACTAACACAACATTTCGGTTTCCAAAGGAACCGTTCATCAATTTTATGAAATATTGTATATATATAAGCTTGTTGACATAGAAAGTCAATTTTTAGTATAATTCCGTAATAAAGTTAGTTAAAGGGATAGTTGAGTTCTGTTGCAAAGGCGCTACACAAAATAATCTTTTTGTGAGATAATGAAAATCTGAGTGTCAAATCTGAAAGAACATAATATTTAAATGACAAATTCTTCTTTGTTTGATCAAAATCGGTTCAGAGACGGCTGAAATATAACGATTTCTAATACTTGTGTACCACCACAAATATTAGATATTTTGAAAAATTTGAAAAAAATCGTTGAAAAAAGCGAAATAACGCCTTTTACGTCGTATTTCAGCCAATGCCGATGTTGGCTTTTTTGTTGGCATTTTCGTATTTGCTTATATTACCCACAATTATCCGGCTCATGTATTGCTATTTTTTAATGAAATAATTAATTAACGGTCATGCACCGTGTTTTTTGGAAAGTGGAGCTGAATCGGTATGATCGTATTGGCTAAATTTCACACATTTTGGGGTCTAAAATTACCTTCATAGCAATTTTTGGTTCTAAAAGGGCACTAGAAATGTCATAGATAAGAATAAGAGCAATAACCATGCACTTTGAAGGCATTTGCGGTCTGAAAACAGAACTCAACTATCACTTTAAAAAAATTTGATGAATAGATAACCTTCCCATTCAGGAAGGTTCTAAAAGGGCACTAGAAATGTTATAGATAAGAATAAGAGCAATAACCATGCACTTTGAAGGCATTTGCGGTCTGAAAACAGAACTCAACTAACCCTTTAACAAATTTGATGAATAGATTCAGGAAATTAGCGACGTTAATCGCAGCGGTAAAGCCACATTCATTCGTATCCCCTTCCCGATCCCAAGGTGAAAAAGGGAGAATTGAAGTTAAAGACAGGAAAGAAAACCAATGGACACGTACAAAACACTATTTAAACACTTTTTTTTACATTTTTGTAGTTAGGTTTTATCCCATACTTTCATTGATATCTTTTGACACAAAGATCTTTTCATTGGTCATGACGTACATCTATTACCGAGTGCATTATCTGTTTTATTCTATAGAGGAATCAATCTGTAGAAATTTGTAAGCATAGCATTGAATTTTTTTTTTTTTTAGCTTTATAGTTGAGCGCAATGAGAGAATTGTCTATTTTGCGCTTTAAAAGTCCATCTTGATCATTTTTATTATTATTTCCACGAAGCTTGTTATTTTTAAATATGGGAAAAAGTGCTTGTCGGGTTTTTCCTTTCATTTTCCTATCACATTGAAGCATTCTTTGTTTTTACGTTCATCACGACCTTTACTTGTAGCAGCCAGTTTTAAAGGTTCTTATAAAAATATTAACCACCCCTTCCCCTAAACAAAGGATTCGATATCGCTTGTTGGCACGTGTAGGCCCCTCTTCAAGCTCAAACAAAATCGATAATTACTGCCAGATATCTCTGAGCAAAATATCTATTCAGGAAGCGAATTTTCATGTATGAACGGCTAAATAATTTTTCTTATTATTACTGATATTTTGTCATCCTGTAATCTTTTGATTACAATGGCAGAAGTAATTTAAAAATATTATTTTCAACATTTGACGTTCAATTTTAACCCGCTCATCTAAAAAAATTAAGAAGACAATACTTACAATGTACATGTATAATATCTCCATAATGATATTCAATAAAGTCTTAGGTCCACACAATATCTTGAAAGGTTCTGATTTCCTGTAACGGGGAAAAGGTTAAACCGATCCATCTTTTTTTCAAATTCGATTCAAGGTGAAAAGAGTTTCTGATGAGTACAAAAAGATGAAGGTTAATTTAATTTTGTTTGTAACGGCGAAAAATAATTTGATTTTTCTTTTTTCTCTCGTCTGATTTCAGGTGGCAGAGTTTCACATTAGTTTTTAAATATGCGCTGTGTGTGGTAGGCCTCAAGTCAGTCTCATAATTATTACTAAATAAAACGTAAAATCACAGAAAATTTGTTCAAATGTTTCCTTGCCTCCTTTATAAATCCATGCAATATCTGGACATGGAGTAATACTCTTTCGAAAAATTTCATTTATATTAAAAAAAGGTTTGAATGTATACCTCACTTTTCATGAAAGTGTTTTTTTATTGGTAAGCTCTTGAAAACTATAAGCAACTTCTTTATTTAGTCGTCAATGCCAATGGTTTAGAAATAAATTTGATTTAAGGAATGAATCCGATTATGCAGGATAATTCGCAGTTTTCAACTAATCAATACAAGTAGCAAAAAGTGAAATTAACGGTCACCGTGTTTTTTTAAAAGTGGAGCTGAATTGGTATGATCGTATTGGCTAAATTTCACACATTTTGGGGTCTAAAATTACCTTCATAGCAATTTGAGGTTCTAAAAGAGCACTATAAATGTCATAGATAAGAATAATTGCAATAACCATGCACTTTGAAGGCATTTGCGGTCTGAAAACAGAACTCAACTATCCCTTTAAATGAATAAAAAGATAAATGAATAGATAAGTAAAAAAGTAATTCAGTCCTTTATAATCTGTGTAAGATGCACGTATTTATTCTAAATATAAAAATATGAATTTGGTAAACAACTCACGTCCTAAAACACATTGCTCCGAATAAAACGACGGCGATACCGACACCGCAAGAAATGCAAATTACAGCACCCTGAGATAGTCCTGTAAATATATATAACGGCATTAATGTAAAAAAAAAAAGTAAAATTACGCACGATTTCATTCTTTATATAACATGTCATTTACTACTAGTTTATCTTTTTTTTTGTCAACAAATTTATTTGTTAGCCTATTATTTGTGCCTGGGGAGTTTCCAAGACATGACTGTTCAACATGTTTTCCATTTAAGTCATAGAATTTCAGTATAATTAAGAATCTATACTGAACTGAAATTTTAGCGAAATGTGGAACATGGCACGGAGAGGTTAACTTGAGCTTTATAATTAATTTATATGTAAATATTAAACTCAACGACTGTAGAGCCATAAAAAGTCTACTAAATATTACGGATTCACAGCTTATATTAGTATCAGTTTTAGCCACGTGATCGTCATCAAGAAAGTTATGGTAACTTTGAAACCATTTTAAAAGGTGTTTTCAGACACCTAAGAATTACTAATTTTTCACACCTGGAAATCACGGATGCCCAGCTTATATTAGTAATCAGTTTTATATAGCCACGAGATCATCACCAAGAAAGTTATGGTATCTTTGAAACCATTTAAAAAGGTGTTTTAAGACACCTAAATAATGACTAATTTTTTTACACCTAAAAATAAAGGATGCCCAGCTTAGATTAATAATCCGTTTGAATCACGAGATCATTACCGCGGAACTTATGGCAACCTTGACTACCATTTAAAAAGGTGTTTTAAGGTACCTAATAATTACTAATTTTTCACACCCTAGAATCACGATTTTTAAAGACGTTTAGTTTAAAACACGTTTTGTTCAAGCGATTTTTTCGTCGGTCGTAAAAGTAAACGTGTTTAAAACCCCAAACATACATACACATTTAAACCTCAATCTTGCAGGCCTTTTGAATGAATAGGGCAAAAGCTAAAGGGTGATATAGAAACAGTCTTG
>JAVYIG010007547.1:0-100636 GCA_035222895.1 Strongylocentrotus droebachiensis
ACATATACATCATATAAGTCAATTTACAATGTAATGTAACATATCGATATTCTGTAAACATATTTACCGTATAAATCCATTTACAATGCAGTGTTTATAGCAAAACAGAAGGATAATTATATCCAGCAGATGTGTCATAAAACACCCGAAGATGTAGATATATTAAAAACATAATACAGCACTTTTCTAAATAAATTATAACTCATGCAATACAAAATAGGTAAATGAGGTACATGGAATACCTAAAATAAATGACGTAATAGTACTTATACATAACTGCGACTAACTGCAGAACAAAACCAAAAGCATAAGATTGTACATTTCTACTTTGTTATAACATATAGTATCTAAAAATTACCCCTCATTGCAATTATGTTTTTGGTGAACAAAGAAAAACTATCTATTACAACTTCATTGTCTAATCTCATTATCAATATTAATTTTTCTTGACTATCCAAATTACTAACATTTTCTTCCAGATTACTAATTTTTTCTATAAAATCTACTCGTAAATCTTTATACTTGTCACATTTCATAATTATATGGAATTCATCTCCTACAAGATTCATATTACAGTCTTCACATAATCGTAGATTCGGGGGCGTTTTTTCTGGTCTGTTATACCTTCCTGTTTCTATGGGTAAGTTGTGCGCGCTTAGACGTAGCTTGGTGATATTTTTTCTAAATTTATATTTGGTATGTTAGATAAATACATTTCTTGCTTGATTGCGTTTTTAATTGTCTGAAGGTTCTGAGTTTATTTCCTTTACGGGTATCCCTATCATCAAATAAATCCAGTTTTAATTGTTCATCAAATCTCCTTTCCAAACAAAGATTACATAACTCGACAAAATCTTTATGAGAAATTTGTATATGTTACAACTGCAGGTGTTAAAATGTTAAGGGGGCTCTACTTGTTATAAATATGCAACGAACAGCCTCCCTTAAAGAATTAAAACAAACTCAAGGACGAAAATGGGAGAAATCAAAGGACATTTTTGCTATTTTTGATCGGTGGATAGTGGATCCCATACACCAACTGCACAACGCCATTACCTAGGGAACACCTGGCTCTTGATATTACCGTTCAAATTATTTAGTACACATGGGAAAATTCTATCTCTGACCAAACAAGCCTCTAACAGTATTGCTAGCTGAATGGGAATTATACATGCCGGAAATCTCTCAAATCAAAACAATCTCACAGCAAAGGGTTTATAGCATCTGTCGAAACTATCAGGATTCGCTACTTCATTAGTATATACACATATATATATATATATCCACACAATACAGGAGTACCGCATTATACAAGCATGCATATATATATATATCTTTTTGCTACATATAAAGATAGATATATTTTGAAATAACCCCGGAGTATATTAATATTTTATACTGGTTGATACACAATATTCATATTCTAAGCCTAGGGCAATATACCATCATGAAATTGCTAACATTTTACACCTTTGGGCCAAACATATTATGGCATTACACAGCAGATTATATATTACTATATATGTATATATATTTGCATAAAAAGTAGAAAATATATCAATTCATAACGCTAGATGGAATACACAAGGGGCAAGGCTATATTTATATCAATTTTTTTAAAAGCAAAACTAGAAGCTAACATTACCAACACCTCCTCAATGATGTTCGGGTTTAGCAATGTTTTTAATGATCTAGACGTCTTTATCAAGCTTGCTTTCAACATAATGTTTATTTTCATATGATGCTACTCGTATCAATACCCATGATAAAACGTCTACTGTTGAATCGTAAATGAAGATCGTGCCATTTAAACTATAGGAGTGACGAAAATAATTTACATATGAATCTCAACAGTTGACATCATCTATTGTATTTTCTCATACCATAATTTAGGTGTAGCAACTGCATTTTCACAAAATGCTGTAATTCAATACAGACTTAATTTATTTGTATCTTTTTTCATGGCTACAGTAGCGTGGTCACTTGTTTGTATCACTATTAGCATAATATTAGGCATATTTAGGCCTAACCTAAAGTGAATATTGATGTTTAGTTGACTGCACATTAACATGACGATCCAGGTAGGGGAGGAGGGATAAATTTAGATTCGTTCAAAACATCTGTGGATCTGTGTGCCTTTAATCTGTATAAAGATTGAGCTCCGAGATGTGCATGCATTCGTATGGAACTTTCGTTGTTATAAATATTGTCAAATGACGCCATTTTTCTAATTTCTGGACTTTCTGCTTCTTCATCTGAAGGCAAGGTTTCATCCCAGTCGGGTTCCAATGATTGTTTTGAGGTACAGGAATATTCATCTACAGATTGACTTGAAGTCATAGATACGTAAATGCTAGAAGAAAAAGAAGATCCGGTGTCTTCTTGTGGCAAACAAGAAGCAAAATGTTCTGCATGGAGACTATTAATTGACGGTGTGGTAAATTTTGTTTCTACAGCTTCCTCGTAATTTGGATCAAACGAAACCTCACCACTTCCAGAGTTATTCAAAGTATTTTGTTGTGAAAATACACTTCTACTATGAGTTTGGGAATTAAGATTGTTACTATTATTATTCTTTTTGAGATATCTGACTATGACAACAGTAGAGAATGCAAATAGAAGTACTATAAGCAGAATACCAAAAAGGGTTATCAAAAGAGAGTGAGATCCTCCTATTGTCAATTGTCTACTGCTACTTTCATTTTCATCATCGAGACTCTGATATTCATTTTTCTTCAGGGTTACAAAATGTGTACTAGAAGAGTTTTGATAAGATTTAGTATAGGAGCCAGATACGTGTTGCGATTTATTACTCCCTTAAATGGGATTGAAGAAACGTGTTTCTTCCAATTGCTTCATAATTGGATTGAAGCTCATTGTCTATTCGGAAATCGAAAAGACGCTTCGTACAAAGAGTGCGGTTGCCAACCACGATGGCACATGAAATGTTACCTCGTGTTAGTATTTGTCTACCGGAACTTATGATCAAAGAAGAACTTCCAAATGATCCAACTTCTCTAATAAGAAAATCCACATTTTCTTGGACACGACGACCATTGATATACCAATGGAGAGATGCGGATGTTAGTGTTGTAGAACCCATATCGTGGACAAGGCAAAGAAAAGATATTTCCTCTTGATTCATATTTCTATTCGGCAAATAGATGAGGTCGAGAGTTGCTTCCTTACAAATTGTGGAAGTCCCATCTTCCTGAAAAACACCATTAGCTTTATCACCAAAATTCATAGTAACATCATCAGTACTGTTGGAAACAGCTGTAATTGTAATCTTAGACGTTGCCAGTGCTGCTCCTACGGAGTTCATAGCAAAACAGGTGACAGTTACAATGTCATCCTCCCCATTAGTGTACGTACCACCGGTGTAAGACAGAGACAACAGAGTAGAATTTCCTCTTGCGTCATTGCATCCTGCAAGTCGATCCGTAGGATGGCAGGACCAATAAAGGCCGTCATTTTTGGAAAGCTTTCCGCAAAGCAATCCAGTTTTACTGAGTTCGCATAGCCATTTGACAGCAACCTAGCTTCTGATGGTTGAATTACCACGATGGGTTTATGAAGAACAATGAAAGGTCCAACAGAACAAGAGAGTTCTTGATTAGGAAAGAATTCGGGACTTCTCACAATGCAACGAAAAGTTTTCGAATGAAGACTTCGACATGATCGAAATGTTTGATTTAAAATGAGATAGTCATCGCTGTTAACGAGAACATGTGATAAAGGCAACACATATCCTACCCCGTATGCCATGAAATATCAACCGGAGGACTGCCAATAGGAACCCGACACCAAGAAGATATAACTTCATCTTCGGATAAAGCATTTAAAGCTTTTGGCCCACATGTTATTTCATCGATTCCTGGAAAATAAAGACATTGATTGTCGAAACTTTTGACAAATATGTCTTTAACACAAATTGTTCATTCAGACGATGCAGAACACACTGCAGAATTCGTTGGTTTTTACCAACATTAAACAGCGACAGGGTTGATGTTTTGGAACAGTTGCGGCTGTCAAAAGACGGTAATATAACCATATAATCTTCATTTGGATGAACCTGCCATACAAGCGAATCGGTTTTAGGATTAAATTTGGACACAGTACAGCTGATATCTATCTTCTCACTTATGTGAACAGTGCATTTCTCGGATGGGATGAGAAGAAAGGTGTACCTTGAAATGTGCATAGTGAAATCGCTGTATGTATATTGCAATACAGTAGAAACGTCACGAAATATAATGAGACAAAAAGAGGAAACATCCTCAGGATCCAGAGACAAGTCATAGCTCCCGACAGCAATGCGATAAATACAAAACGGAATATGAACATTATTTTAATACGCAGTAGATCATTTTAAACTCACATCTTGAAGTGGCATAGACTGCATGAAATGATTAATATCAGAGGCGTCTCCGGAAATTACAAGAGGGATATCGAGTGTTATCTTAAGTATCGTAACAGACACATCGTTCATTATTAATTACCGGTGTTCTGAAACTTTGGTACTTGTCTTTGTGTTTGTGAACAGTTACAACCTTTTTAAAGATTTAGATTAAGTAGGTTATACATGTTTTTTATGTATACGCACACTCACAAATGGTACATTAACCGGACATCATGAAGACTGGAATATTACCGTAACCCTAACTTTAACCCTAACCCTAAATTCAAAGCAATATAACTAATTAAGCTAATGACTAATGATTATAAATATTGTTTCTTGGGAGGCCTTTAAGTTTCCTCTGCCTGGAAACGTACGTAGAGGGCATTTATTATATTGTTCAATCGTTACCAAACAGGCATGAAAATGTCATGCTAATGACAATTTTTTTCACTACATATGTCCGTCTAATGACGCTGTAAGTTATATATATTTACATACAAAGATGAGTAGGTGTCGATATCAAAAATGATCCGAGATTATAAAAATGTAAACAGAAAGTGTAACATAAATAAAATCGTTCAGCGTCGTTCAGTCTTGCCTGAAATGTATAACACTTAAAAAAAAAAAAAAACCTTTACAATATGTCCTCATTTCATCTCCCAATAAGCTATACAAATACCACGATTACACTTATTTACACCCACCGTCTACATTTTACTCAGAGCTTCCTACCATCATATGAAAACGATTAGTTACCAAAAACATGGATGGGCTTAACATTCTCTTTACTCTTTTCTCGAATCCATAGCTCTTCGTCAATCTTATCAAACAGCAATTTAAACTTTTTCATGCAGACCCACAAAACTATTAACATAATAAGGGCAAAAGTATACAAAGCAGTAGTGATCAAAAGTGTTTCCACATCTAACGTATAATAACTTGGATCGCTATAACTCTTGGTATTTAGCAGAAATTGTGGTTGACTTGTGCTGACTGAATTAAAATAGAACCGTTTTGATCATTCGCTATATTCGTTTGTATTGTATAGTTACTACAAAGGAAGTCGTTTCTGTTATCCATAGATGTTTCAATACAACAAAATACCGCCGTATCTTTTTGAACCAGCATTTCGAGATACAAAGTTGCATTGCTGTTCACTTGATCGTTTATAACTTTAGTACTTTTGCCGGCCTGACTGCAAACTATAGCTCCGTATATGCTACCCGCTTGGCAATACATTTTACAGGTACCATGTCACCTTCAAATACATTTTGGGACATAACACTGCAATGGGGTTTGCCAGGCAGGTATTCAACCGATAAATGTATTTGTTTTTTAAGATTTTCAACCATTTTGCCGTCTTTTTTTGCGAAACAAATGTAATTACCTTCATCATACCGTGTTACATTTTCTATTATAACATGCAATCTAGCAAGACTTCCAATTAAGACCCCTTCAACCTTGAATCGAGAATATTGAGACGGATTCAGACGGGATTCTATGATACCTTCATTTTTGAAGAATGAAGGATTACCTTCAATCTGTATTTCAAATTTGCTATTGAAAACACCATAATAACCAAATGCAATGTCAACTCTCTCCCCTTCAAATGCAATTAAAAGGGAATTGGTTTGTTGCAAAAAGAGTATTATATGCAACATGCAACAAACAGTATTCATGATTGATAGAATCTTTAAAAACAAGACGGTACTACATAGATGAGCGTATATATAGCGTATTCAGTATAAATACAAACAAACATGTAATTCGACACACAATTCCCTGACTATATATCGTTCCAGATTTTGCGTCTTCGACAATCGGTCTGATTGATTCCGTCTTGATTGTCGAAGCGCTCGTAATTGTTGTGGCGGGCCAAATACTTGTTGAGGTTTCTGATGACTCTGAAGGATTGGTTGTCAGTTCGAAACTAAAATCGACACAAATCCCTAGATGCTTTTGGTACATATGACTGACTGAACAACAATAAACTGGTACTTCCTTTCTAAACCAAAAGGAGGTGGTAATGAAACCTTCTGAGACGGAACTTATAGGAGGAAGACGTGCCACGGGGCCAACCTCTTTTAACTCAAAACAAATAATGGTTCCTTGTGGATTACCTGATGGGGCTATACACTCAAGGATAAAGTGATCATGTATGTAGTGCACGTGCTGAACATTACTAATGTCGTCTACCCAGTAGCATTCGGCAGGTCCTGCAGGATAGAGGACGCTGAGTGTTGTATGTTTTTGGCTAGTGGGATGGTGAAGGCATTCAAGTGAACACACATACGCTCCTGCATCACTTGGCTGAACCTGCCTAATCTTGAGATGAACAATTACGACTTCGGGTTGCCGTATTTCCAACCTCACGCTAGAACGATTGTGTTTTTCCCTCGAATATGTTTCAGATACAATGGTGGTTCCGTTAGCGTGAAAGATAATATTATTGTATATTAGTTGATACGAACAGTCCTCGTTGAAGGTTTGAAAGTGAAATCGGAATGTAACGTTTTCTCCTGTCTTTGCCTCTTTGACGACAGCAGACCCAGCACAAAAATAACACTGAACCGTCAAAAGACTAGCAATTAGCGTAGTTACAGTAATTATCTTCATTCTTGAACTGGAATCGGTAGTGAAATGATTTACCCGAACTTGAAGATGTCATTGTCATACTTGAAGTCGCAAGTCTAAACCAAGAAGAGAAAAGAGGCAGAGAAAAAGAATTGTGTAAAGAGACGTACAAGTCCACTTGCCGGATAGCAGGTTTATACTAGTATTTTCGGAGATGATCTATTTCATGGAACATTAGGAAATCGGAAATCAAAATAATCAAAATCAATACGAAATGCTTTTCCGAAAGAAATAGTAATTATCAAAATGAAATAGTGATTTAATTGTAAAAAGATAGAGGCAATACCTGCAACAGAGAGTTCAGTTCTTCATAATAAGTTCTTCTGCGTGCACGCTTAGTCGCGTCGTGCGATCTATATTACCCTATATTGCAGGCCTATTATGAACATACATATTTTTTTCTCTTTAAATTTCTAAATCAATGATTTACTAAATTTATAACATCACGAGAACAATAAATCGGTTATCATTTCGATTACGGTCACGTGTATATAGTCATAATAATTGATAAAGGTGTAGACCGACAATGTTCATATCGCTCCCTGATTGTGAGAATTGTTATCATGTTTACACAGCGTGATGACTCCCGCGGGTTAACATATTTGACCCAAAATTTGGAAATCGATCAGGGTATCGGCTCATTCTTTTGAATTTTAAGATCTCCATTGCCGTTAGTATTCTCTGTCAAATGTTTTTTTTTGACAAAGAATTGTTTATCTTCCACGTTTAATTATTTCTTCTGTTAAGCGCGCAAGAGGGTGCAGAGTCATATGGAAAGTTGGAATACAGAGAGAAAGTTATGAGGCTTATTAAGTCTAGTAACTCTTTGGACACACTATACATGCTAAAAGATGTACACTTTTTTGTAGAAAATACCCGCACACACGATTACACACACCCTCACATACACTTCTCACACGGCGTGGATCCACGGGGGGGGGGGGGGCGACTGGCCTGCCCCCGCTGGTTAAAACTAAAAACAGTGCACTTAACCCCCCCCCCCCCGCTTATTCACCGGCTGGCTAAGTCGCCGCTAAATATTTCCTAAAAAATTGGACCAAAACAAAAGTGCTCTTCCCCCCCCCCCCCGCCCTCCCCCCGCCTATTCTCATTTAGGTCGGAAACAGACTGGTGACAGACAGGCTACGAATAATCCGGATAACTAAAATCCAGATTTTTGATGGGCCATTGCGCATGTGCCGTTTAGGTAGATAAACATTGTGACATCACACGTTCAATCATTAAATGCGCACTTATATATATATTGTGCGCAGGTTATGATAGCGCGTTAAAAACCATATGCCAGCCAATCACGTTAAACTTACACTGTCCTTTAAAGGGATTATTTCAACAATGGTGTCAGACAGAAAAATCCCTTAAAAAACCCTTGAAAAATCCTTTCAAGAGAGAATTATCTTGCTTCATATGAGGATTTTTGAAGGAATTTTTGAAGGGATAATTGGTGACAGACAGCCATTTAAGAGGATAACTAAAATCCGGATTTTTGGCCTCTGTGTGACACCGCCTACAAAGGCCAAAAATCCGGATTTTAGTTATCCTCCTAATTGCTGTCTGTCATCAATTATCCCATTAGAAAACGAAGCAAGAAAATTCTCCCTTGAAAGGATTTTTCTGTGTGACACCGCCTATAGATTCTAAGTCAGAAAAGTATAGCAGCTTTTAATTCCTCCTTTAAGGGAACTGTTAATGTAAGACTTGAAACATATATGAGGGGAAGTTGTTTCTGCTTTTTTCTACCGCCGCGCGAAATATAGGCGTGCGTAGTGATTTTTGGACCCGTGGCAAACAATCAAATCAAACTGAAGCCATCTACGTAAAGCCGCTAATGCGAGGGGGGGGGGGGGGGGAATCGGCCGATTTGTAGAATTTGTTTTTGTTGGTGCTGCTGTTGTTGTTGTTGTTGTAGATTACTTTGAATACTAAAAAATTACATTTGTTATGCATTCTACCCATAGGAGAATTTGCACGGAGGTCATGCAATCGAGCGGCAAAGTTTCCATTTCTTTGGAAGGAAACGAATACATAAATCGTTATCTATCCTTTCCATTCGAGTGTTACTACAGCACTGGGTGCCGAGAAAGTTTGATTATTACATCACACTATATCAAATCATATATAGGGTGTTGGTTTTTTCTATTCCGTGATGGTGTTAAAAAGTTACACCCTGGTTTTTGCAGTGCGGTCTCTTGCTTTTTTTCCACAGATATTTCGGATAATACTTTAAATTTATAGCAATACGGTTATTAAGTTCGTTATTATATCTCTATATATATCAAAATAACATTTTGGAATGAAGTTATTTTTTTATATTTGTTATTATACCTACCGTTCATATGCATGTGTTATATATTTTTTATTCAGTTATTGTTTTTGTAAAATATGCAGAAATCAAATCAGATCAAATCAATGTCGGCCTCATTGGCCGTCAGACAACTTGTTGAGGGTTCACTATACCAAGACGGCCCACGAGGCCGAAAGACCTAATATAAATATTGATGTATATATATATATATATGCGGCAATAAGTAATGAGGAAGATAAGAGTCAAGCTTTAAATCCAACAGCTTTTATTAGTTCACGAATTTTCGACGTACATTTCGTCTTTATCAAGTGATTTTGACAAAATTTAAAAGTAGTTAACCCAATAAACTAATGAACTAAACTTATTGGTTAACTCAACTAATTAACATTAGTCAACATTAGTTTAATGGTCGTTCTGTATTATAATTGTGTTTCAGTTTGTAATGTCTTGTTTACATCTTGCATTTTGTAATATTGTGAATTTTATTGTTTTGTATTTTCCACATTTGTCATTTATGTTATGATTCGACCCACTTCCCTCAAGCCATCGGCTTTATCTGGTGCTAATGGTCCAATACACTTCTCAATGTACCGTATATATATATACTGTATGTGACTTTTGATGAAATGATACATTGAATTGAATTGAATCCTAATTTAAACATATAAACTAAACTCATTAGGTTAATGAACTGATAAACACTGTTGAATTTAAAGAATTGATCTTGTCTTCTTCATCATTTGATCGCGTCGTATTATGACAGCAAGTGGACTTATTATATATACATTTATTTGTTTCTCGAAAAAGTGGTATTGATATGAAAAAAATTATCTATCTATATTTTGTTTGCAGCTGTTAAAACTGTATCTGCTAATATGTAATCACCATAGAAAAATATTAATTAATTATCAGTAGTCTCTCCTGAGAACGGCTATATAATTCGCATGTGTCATGGGTTCTACGACACCCACCCCTGGACAACTACCCTCCTGATAACCACCCCTAGGATAAACACCCTTTAGGACATCTACCCCCTAGAGCAACCGCCCTCTAGGACGACTACCTCCCTACGACAACCACCCTCTAGGACAACTACCCCCGGACCACTATCCTAGAGGGTAGTCTAGGGGTAGTTGTCCGTGGGTAGTTGTCGTAGAGGGTGGTTGTTCTAGGGGGTAGTTGTCTGGGGATAGTTTTTCTATAGGGGATAGTCGTCCTAGAGGTTGGTTGCCCTAGGGGTAGTTGTCCTAGATGGTGGTTATCCTAGGGGTGGTTATTCGGGGTCGGTTGTGTATGGGGTAGGTGTCCAGATACTGTGTCATGATGACTAAGATGGGGCTATGAATTAATCCGCACTTTGTTCACGTGGTATTGACATTTACAATCATGGGTTTATTGGCGTAAATCACTGCTATTCATATCTCTATAGAGTACGACGTTTGTTTGCCTTTTGGAATTAAACTTATCTGTTGAACGCTAAGTATTCATATATTGATTCATTCTTATTACCCCCTTACTGAAACCAAGTGCTTCGTCAGGGGTGAAGGAATGAGGAAATTCAGAAGTCAGACGTAAAAATCTACGTTAATCCATGTTTAGATTGCGACCGTGACCAACCCCTGATCGTGTTAGAAATAGTTACTAAACATACATCAAATCTTTGACAACATATATGAAGGTAAGGAACAAAGAAGTTATGCGTGATTCGCTATTGGGAACGAGAGGATACTGGCAGACCTTGATATTGTATACTGATTCGTAACTCGGGTATTGAATTCCCAAGATGATTTTCTTGTATTGTACCGGATGGTTACAATTGTGATCATTCTCAGATTTTAAAAGAGCCAGCTATATCATAGAAAGTGATGCGTTCTTATCCAATAACCTCCTCTTTGAAAACATTTTATAGCATTTAAAACAAGTGAAACTAAATTGTGTTAAACAAACGGAAAAACACACGGGCATACAAACAACAGAACATGCATGTTGTTGGGTAAAAATTTTACCAAGGGGGTTGGGTAATTCTTTATTCAGCAATACTCAACCTTGGGTAATTATTGACAGTGATCATTCTAATATCACTGATTACTACGATTCTCGATGTACGTCCTTAAATATTTTTTTTTCACAGCGCGGTCGGTTAAAACGTTTCTCAGCAAAATGTTATTAGGGCTTACCTCATCCAACAAACTTTTGACCCCAAACAAGAGACTTTTATGGCAAACCTTTGAAGTAATCAGATTACAAATTATGAGTCTTATCGTACACATGATTATAGTGAGATCTCAGTAGATGATATTATCAATATCAGGTTTATTAGAATTTTTGTCGTGGAATTAGTAATTCGTTAGTTCCCTGTAAAAAGGACACTAGCACCATGTACTCTCGATTGCTGCAATATCATTTATGTGGTGATGTGACGAATTACCTATTATTAGATGGAGTAAAACAAGTATTTTTTGTTGTTTAACATCTTACATAATTGGCATGTGAGTCCCGCCCAATATCATGTGGTAGACTTGATCAGCGATCCGCAGTGTACATCTGTTCTCATATTTACTGTCTTGTGCTCTACTCTTCAACATAAAGGAATGTTGCAATTCAACATTTCATATTCGAGATGAAATTGAATCGTGTACACAATAAAAATGAATCCTGGACAATAATTTCGAAGAATGATCAAAGAGTGTTTTCATGCTTGTCTCGTTCATTAGACTATATTATTGGAAATTCTTTTACATTATCTACAAACAGTGACGTCAATGTTGAAATTACATGCTCAGATGAACCTTTAAATGCCTTTCAAAAAATTCTTCTTTTTTTAACGATACACAATGTGTTATCCATATTGAATACATGTATCGTGTACAATCTTATGCTTTTGTTTTAGTTCTCATTTACATATTTCGTATTGCATGACTTATTGTTTATTTAGAAAGGTGTTGTAAATGTGTTATATTATGTTTTATATATCGATTGTTGCATTACATTGTAAAGTGATTATAACTATGTCTATAAACAGAATATTGATGTACATCAATGATGTTTAATAAATACAATACAATACATGAAATAAACTAATAACAGAATATGAATTTCAAGAACCTAAAAAAGATTGTGAACGTTTTCGGTTTTTTTAGCATTTTGCTTCAAGACGTGAGTTCGCAATTGGCATTCAATGAGGGAGACCGTGTGGAATTTGTATTCTGCCGTAGGCCTATCAAGGATAACTGTTCAATCGTAATATATAAACCACATTGATCAAATTTTTACCGAGATGGCTCCCTAATCAAGTCAGCTCTCAATGAAGATCAGTATAGCCGATATACAGTACATGAGACAAATAATTCAGAAATTATTGAAACACATGTAATCATTCAGAGGGTTTCTAGGAACGACGGTGGCACATATCTTTGTAATGGATACAGCAACTCGGAAGGGGAAAGTAAAATATGCAAAAAACATAGCATTAGTCTGACTGTTATATACCCACATGTGGAAATGTCTAGTGAAAATGACGAAATCAGTCATTGGAGATGGATTGAATGCCTGGCTTCATCGGGAAGCCTGGCCGATGTTGATTTGAAATGCTACCAGCATGGCAGGATCGTTCCTCCAGTACGAGAGGATAAGAGAAGCATAGACGATACAACGTTTCTAAAGACAATGTGGATGGAGAAAGGACAACCAATACACTGTTGTTCATACCCAGCTCAATTACATAAAAGTAAAGCGGATTGCAATGACGTCACATATCATAGGAATGACGGTGAACAAGAAGACTCTAATGCTACGTTTACACTATGTTCCCGGCGGCCACGGCAACCACGTTTCAGGCCACCGTGGACGAAACGGGATTGACGTGACACAACGCGGGGGACCGTATGGGCAAACGTGACAGGCCGTGATTGCCGTGGATACCGTGTCAGATTTTTAAACTGTCAAAAAATTTGCCACGGCAGTCACGGTGCGGATGAGAAACCTAGTAGGCCGTAATAAACCGGGGTGAACGTAACAAAACGTGACAGTCCGTAATAGGCCGTAACAAAACTTGGGGGTGGTCCGTAGTGGGACGGTTTAAGCGCCCGGCACGCTACGGCGCGTTGCGTTCTACTACGGTCTGACACAACGCGAGGTCTCAGAATACCATGATTGCTATTGCTTGGGAGACCTTCTTTTTATACCGCCGGCACAAACGTGCTCCAAAGCTGCCCTGCGTCCACGTTTCATCCGTACAAAGCCTTGACAGAACGTGAAAAACGTGTCAGACCTTGATCAGAACGTGGGAAACGTGAGGGACCCCATCAGAACGTGACGGGCCGGGAGGGAACGTTCTGGCATCCGTGGTAGAACGCGGGCCGAACCATAGTGCGCCTTGGAGCCTCCGGGACTCAGCATCCCCTTCCCCCCACGGCCCGTCACGGATACCGTGGTAGACCGTGAGAAAACTTGGCAAGACGTAACAAAACTTGAATCCAGAGATAAAATTGGTCTAAATCCCACGGCGTACTACGTTTCGGGCAAACGGGGCTGCCGTGGCCGCCGGGAACATAGTGTAAACGTAGCATAAACTGGAAGTGTCATCTAAAACAACACCAATAACAATAACAACAACAACAACAAGATATTCAACTAGAGGACAATTATCTTGCACAGAGCAACCTACGTACACCCTTAGATATGTCGTAAATGATAATATATTATATGTTTTAAAAATTGAATGGAGTGGTCCAGTAATTGGTATTGTAATATGTCTAGGTATTTTAGCTTTGTGTGTTGTGATGCTTTTTGTAAAGAAAATGCGATGGCGTTGTAAAGTACCGCATGGACCTGATGGTGAGAGCAATGAAATAGAGTTTATGGAAATGAATAGAATAGATCGCAATTCACGTGCTTACGCACAAGTAAGCACAGACACACAACCAGCTACTGCTAATACACAACGCTTCCATTTTCAACGTAGCCCTTCTACTCCTCACCTACAAGGCTCATAATGGACTTGCTCCAGCATACTTCAATGAATCCATTTCACCAAAGTTGCAAACCTCCTCCATCAGGCTCCGTCCATCATCATCTGCTCATCTTCAACTATCATCTGGTGCTCGAACTCACACCCGCTTTGGTGATCGCGCCTTCTCTGTATGTGCTCTTAAACTCTGGAATAATCTCCCCATCCCTGTCCGTGAATCCCGAACTCTTGACACTTTTAAACGCAGACTTAAAGTTAGGCGTTAGTACTGCAGCTAGAAGGGATTAGACCACACAGCGAGCCAACGAGGTCACTGTGACAGGTGGCTATCTCATTAACTCAGCTCTCATTTAACATAAGAAAAAGAGGATCATGGGGGACCAACAGGCACCGATTTGGGAAGTTTTTTATATAGAGGGAGCAAGTAGCTACAAGTAGGACAGTGTGCCTTTAAGACCTACCTATTCAACACAAAGTAATTCCCCATCATCATACCAAATTTATAACAACATGTCCTATTTTCTTGTAATTATTCATCATCTAAAGTACATACTTCTTTCAGTTTCATTTATGTTACTTATTGTATTTCCATTTTCATTATCATGTTACTGTAAATACACTGTTAGTTAATGTAAGTGCGTTTGCTGCGTCTAAATTAAGCACAATGCTCATTTCACGTTTCTTGTTGATGTTTGTCACATATTATTAGATTAAACGTATTTTCTATTTGTTTTGTAAAGCGATTAGAAACTGTATATGTATACCAGCGCTATAAACATTTTTTAGATATTGTTATATTACATTGACACACTTTCACACAATTTTGATGTTGTTGGTTTAACTGAAACCTGGATAAATGAAAATGAAGATATTTCTATATTCATACCAAAAAAGTATTCGTTTGTACATTATGGAAGACCGATGCGTCGAGGAGGTGGTGTTGGATTTTTAGTGAATGAAAATATTACTTTTTTTCTAAGGTCAGATTTGTCATTTACTTGTGAAAGTCTTGAAATGGTGTTCATTGAAATTCCCCCAAAACGTGACAGAAATGTGCTAATTGGGGTTATCTATAGACCACCTAATCAATCTATCAATTCTTTTCTGGAAGTAATTCTTATAGAAAAAAAAGAATGTTATCTCTTGGGGGATTATAATGTTGATCTTATGAAGTTGGATTCAACCCCAAACATAAATGATTTTCTTGAATTGATGCTCTTAAATTGTTTTTATCCTGCCATTTTAAATCCAACAAGAATTACTACAGATACAGCATCAATTATTGATAACATCTTTTCAAATACTCGAGATAATATCTTGAAGGCTGAATTTTTTTTGACTGATATAACCGACCACCTGCCAATCTTTGTCACGATTTCTTGGAATGAACCTCTACACGAGTCACAGGAATCTTTCTACCGTAGGAAGATATCTGAACTTGGTATACAAATGTTCAGTGCAAATTTTCATGCAATAGATTTTAATGACTTTTATGATGAACCTAATATTAATGTAAAATATGATATATTTCTACAATCCTTTATGGAACTGTATAATGAATGCTTTCCTCTGAAGAAAGTCTATGTAAAAAGGAGTAGTTGCATTAGACCTTGGTTAACTAATGATTTGAGAAAGAGGTGTACAAAGAAAAACAGGTTATATAAGAAATTCATTCTGAATCCATCTCCTTACCGTGAGAGCAATCATAAACACTTTAGAAATTCTTTGAACAACGACATTAGGCATGCAAAGCAAGAATATTTTTATAAGAAATTCCATACTATAAAAAATGATATAAAAAAGACTTGGAAATACTTAAATGAAATCATAAAGCAAAAAAGCAAAACAATAGTCCTGACTATATTATTAAAGATAACATAAAGATAACCAGTAAACTTGAAATGTCAAAGGAATTTAATGAATATTTCAGTACAATCGGCAGTTCTATTGGGAATCAGTCGATACCTTTGCTGAGAACAGATTTTAAACATTATCTCACAGGCAATTATGTTAATTCTCTATTTCTTAAACCTGTAACTGAATCAGAAATAATTAATTGTGCTAAAGAATTGAAAGTGGGTAAAAGTGCGGGATACGATAATATAGATCCAACATTTGTTAAAAAGACCATATTTTTGTATACAAAGCTTTTGTGCTGTCTTTTTAACGGATCCTTTATCTCTGGAACAATACCGGATCAACTAAAGATTGCCAAAGTAGTTCCTATATATAAAAGTAAGGGTAAAGAGTGTTTAGACAACTATCGACCAATATCTATCTTGCCAGTATTTTCCAAAATTTTTGAAAAACTTGTCTACAGAAGACTCATTGACTATATTGATAAAAATAATATTTTGTTCTCAAAACAATTTGGATTCAGGCAGAAATATTCAACCTCAATGGCTTTAATAGAATTCATGAATTATGTATTAGAGATATTTCCTTGAATTGGTTTGAAAATTATTTAAATAATCGTAAACAATTTGTTATTATTGATCAACAGTCTTCTGATTTATGTAACATTGTGACTGAAATTCCTCAAGGGAGTATCCTTGGCCCCCCATTGTTCTATTATTCATTAATGATCTTCATTATGCTTCTAGTAAATTGTCCTTTATTATTTGCTGAAGACACAAGTATGTTTTTGTCTGGTAAATCTGTTCAGCAACTGAATAGGGATATGAAAACAGAATTGGAGAAGGTTTCATGCTGGTTTTATGCTAATAAATTAAAGGTCAACATGACTAAAACTAATTATATGGTGTTTGAAGGTAGAAATATCAATTTCGATGTTGATGAATTACATGTGCAATTAAATGATGAATATTTATCCAGAGTCTGTTCAACAACATTTTTAGGAATATATGTAGATGAAGGCTTAAACTGGAAGACACATGCTAACTACATTGCCTCCAAGATTTCAAGTACAATAGGTATTCTTTATGTTGTACATAAATTTCCTTTGCCAATCTTATGTAAACTTTATAATACATTGCTGCTTCCTTACTTGTCGTATGCAAATATTGTTTGGGGCAACTGCTCAGTAACCCTTCTGAATAGACTTTTAGTTCTTCAAAAGAAAGCCATACGCTTGATAACCAAATCTTCCTACCGAGCACATACTGCACCCCTATTTAAACGGATTAATATTTTAAATGTTAATTCTATATATATTATGCAGCTTGGTCAATTCATGTTCCAGTACAAACATAACAACTTGCCACCTGTCTTTGATGACCTTTTAATACTGAACTCTTCTATTCATTCATATGCTACAAGAAATGCAAATAATCTCCACATACCCATAGCTAAGACTTCTTTTTTACAAAAACGGATACCCTTCAATAGACCTATGTTATGGAGTCATCTTCCACCTGACATCAAAAATTGTTCTTCATTGTATTCATTTAAGGCCAAGTTAAGATTATTCCTGTTAAGTAACCCATCCTTTACAACATTCACATGTAGATGCACTCCCCCCTCCCCCCCCCCCCCCCACTGTCTTTGATATTTTTCTCCCTCTTCTTTCTCGTTATTGGTACCACCTCATCATTTTACCACCTCATCATTTTACCTTATATTTACTTTTAAGTTTTAATTGTATAATTTTTTTTTTATTATTGGGGGTAGTCCTCGATAAGTAATTTTTGGTTTTTGACCACATTTGCTGATTTTTTTTTCTTTTCAAAACATACATTGCTCCAACTGGAGTCGTTTTATATATAATGTACATGTTCTATTATTGTATTGTATGTATGTATTTTATTTTATGTTTTGCATTTGTGGAGAAATAAATTGAACTTGAACTTGAACTTGAACTTTATATTTCACATATGGAAACGTTTGTTTGGATTTGTCTCATAAAAAGAAGTTGACCACACACACAGTCAGTGTTGAGTGCAGGGGTCATGTGCACAGAACTGTAAAATACGTAGAACGCTCATCCCATTCACATTGCATTTGCAGATCGACGTGTGGCCGCTGAACGTACTGGGAGATACGCTCGAGTGCACACGCCGCCATTTTGCTTAGTCCTTGATATTTTCGGCTGACAAATTTTAAGAATTCCTACCTGGCCTGTCGTTTAAAAAGCGGCGAACACAACAGAGGACTAACGAAGATGGCGGATATCACGTAATCACGTACGAGCGCTGGCCACATTTTTCGAACCACTATGAGCGTTATATTTACAGTTATGTGGTCACGGGCTACTGGCTTCATCGGGCAGGTAGTTCCATTATGTGAATGAGAAAAATCCGACAAATATATATACAACCGAACAAAACAACTTTAATACCAGAACTAGACCTGCAATCGTGGCACAACGATATGCGTGCAATGACGGTCGATGTGGCACTAACGGTCGTCTATACTAACAAAATCATAAACAGTATAATATGGTGTCTAAAATGCGATTAACTCACAATGTTTTGTGTGAACATATACCATACTTTGTATCATTCGAAAGGGCACTTCATTTCGGTCAGTTTGACACCATTTTCATCTGCGCGCAATGTACTGCACGCATTAAACGCGCTATTACGTAATGCATAGTTAATTCATCATTTTGGGCGATAACTTTGCGCTGACATAATCGAATTTTACCAAACTAAGCAGACAGTTATCACGTATATGGATACATGTGCCTGTCAAGTTTCATTGACGTAGGCATAAGGATCGTAATTTTAGAGCAAGTTGAAGTTATTTCGCAATTTTCTTGAAAACTGCATATTTGGAGGACACTTTTCGCAAAGTCGGTCAGCGTTAGGGTATATAGTTTTGCATTTGGCTGGAAAGGGCATATGTTCAAGTATCTAAATCCAAAAAAGGGTACGGGTTTGCCAAGACAAAAAAGAAAGCCAATTCCCAGAACTTTAGAGGGCGCTATTTATGTTTTGTATAGCCATTGGAGCGTGAACTTTGGCATGGCTATGTGCAATTATTAAATAAAGATACTGTGAGATTTAAAAACAAAACAGAATTTATATGAGAAAGTTATGGGAGTTTTAGGTTTGTAGGGGGTCCATTTTTCAAGAATTTTAAAGATTTTTGACGGAGTCGGTTTCAGATTTGAATTTTGAGTACGAAGATGGCATTTTGAAGGTCAGGTTATACGTCGCAGATGAAAAAACATCTCTTAGACTATCTAGAGGAATTTGTTAGAAGTGTGTAGGATCTACGATAGTGGAGATAGGAAGGAAGAAAGAAAGGCCTTAAAATGAACTAGAAACGGACAAAATTGCGCCTCGATGGTTATGCATGATTGATTTCGAAAATCGAGGAATGGAGTGACCTTGATGAGATGCTAGAGACTATGCCTATAAAATTTAAAAGGAAATGGACATGAAAAAAGCACCTAACTAGGAATAACAACCTAAGATAACCTATCCTAACCACGATCTAAAATATTGTGACCTGTATTTTTTTTTTAATTTTGCAGAAAGGAGATTCTTTCTTTCTTTTAAATTACAACTTACGACGAATTGTCCGCTTACGAGTGCCTCGTACATAGTACAGATCCCTGTGATCATGTAATTACTTTTGGGGGACTAACTTCTCTTCCAAAAGGAATTGTTTCATTATTGTTTTCATAACGTATCTGTAAAGTGCTTAGAGACTCGGACATTGCCGATGTATAAAGCAGAAATATTTTCACCATTATTATTATTATTTTAGAAATGTAGTACTTTTTTATTTTTATGATGTAATCGCAGACACATGCACAGCCCAATTGAGTTAAATGTCCCTTTATGAGTGCACATGCCTTATATAAGTTTCAAGTTTCAAGTTTCAAGTTTATTTATCTTTCTTTCATAACACACATTATAAATATGACATGAATATAAAGGAGTGAACAGAATATGGCGTTACAATAGAAAGACGAGGTGACCTTGGTTGAAAGCAAGGCTTGTGGATTTAAGGTCCCTCATGAGTAGTTTAAGAGTATGTCCTAAAAGAACAAAATCGTCAAATAAAAAAATAAAAAATGCGTACATTTAAATGCTTACAAAACTAAACTAACTAAACAACTGACAAAATAGTAAACATAAATAAGTACAATAAAATCTACTGACTACTAAATAATGGCTATAAACAACAGGAACAGGAATATACTACGAGCAACAGGACTGAAACACAGACAAAAACTAAATAAGACAGACAGATGAATAGATGTGAGAAACGGGAGTAGAATTATGTTGACCTATAGGCTATATAGCAAAATAGTTTTCTTAAATATTGATCACAACTATAAATCTAGACGATATCGACTCAAATACAGTAACTTCAGTTTGCGCTTAAATACATATATACTGACCGATTGCGCTATTCTTGTTTCAAGGGAACTCCAAAACCTAGGTCCAGTGGACCCCAAAGTAGTAAGGGCAAATTGCGTTCTAACAAGAGGTAAGTTATATGCTTGCGCCTGTCGTGTGGAATAACTATGAACTTGGTTATTTTTCTTAAATATTCCAGCCAAGGCTACTGGCAGTAGACCTGCATTCAATTCATACATTAGAGCTCCTAGTTGTAAATGATAAATATCTTCAACTGTCAAAACACCACTATTAAAAAAAAGAACATCTGTATGCGCAAGATAGTGAGTATTACAAACAATTCGTATTACTCTTTTCTGTACCAGTAGTAATTTATCCATTTGAGATTTGAATGAGTTGCCCCAAGCTAACACACCATAGTGCAAATATGGCAAAATCAAAGTTGCGTACAACATATGTAAAATATTCAGTGGGAACACAGATTTCAGTTTATAAATTACACCAGTATTTCTTGACAATAATTTACAAAGTTTACTAATATGGTACTTCCAATTTAAATGTTCATCAATATGTAAGCCAAAAGATTTAAATGTAGATACCCTTTCAATCTCAGCACCATTAAACATTACATTGCCAGGCAATATACTTAGGGAATTACTAAAGAGCATATAATTAGTTTTTTTAAGATTTAAAGACAACTTGTTTGCTTGAATCCACAAAGTCGCATTAGTCAACTCGGAGTTTACAGTCTGCAAAAGAGTTTGTGGATTTCTGTGAGAGAAAAATACACTTGAGTCATCTGCAAATAAAATGAAAGATAACATCTTTGCGGAAAGTTGAAAATCGTTAATATACACAATAAACAAAAGCGGGCCTAGAAGGGATCCTTGTGGGACCCCACAAGTGACGTCCCGCATATCTGAATCAATTCCATTTAAAGTAACGAACTGTTTTCTATTTGTTAAGTAGCTTCTAAACCAATCTAATGCTATTCCCCTTACATCATAATGACACAGTTTATCAAATAAAATATAATGATTCACAGTATCAAACGCTTTAGAGTAGTCTAAGAAGACACCAACTGTATGCATGCGTGCTTCTAAGGCACTGGATATCTTATCCACCAAATGTAGAATAGCATGAGTTGTAGTATGTTTTTCACGGAAACCAAACTGAAAATTTGACAAAAATTAATGTTAGCATTCATCAGAAATTTTATCGTCCGAGTATACATTAGCTTCTCAAGAATTTTAGAAAAGGAATTCAACAAAGAAATAGGACGATAATTATTCAAGATAAGGGCATCACCCTTTTTAAAAATGGGTACAACCTTTGCAATCTTCATTTTCATGGGTACAACACCAGTGGTCATTGATAGATTAAATATATGTACGAGGGGTTCTACAATACCAATAATTACATTTTTGATCAACTCATTTGTTATATATTCACAACCTGGACTTTTCTTATTCTTTAAAGAATGTACAATATCAAATAATTCTTCTACAGTCGTTGGCAATAAAAATAAACTATTGTGATTAGGGTTTTCTAAAAAAGATTGAAATGTTTTTTGAGACTCTGGAATGACACGCGACAAATTCTGGCCAATATTACAAAAATATTCATTGAATTTATCTACAATAACTTCTGGGTCATCAACTACATTCCCATCAATGTTTAATTTACTTAAATCAGACGCTTTCTGCTTTGGCTTAAAAACATTCCTAATCACTTTCCATGTCCCTTTTATATCATTATGAGTCGCCTGAAATTGAGCACAGTAATACTGCTTCTTAGCAGCACGTAGGATTGAAGTAAGAGTATTCCGATAAATAGTATATTTCCTATGAGAAGGCTGAGATTTACTAATCTTATACTTATAGTACAACTTATTTTTCCTGTTTATTGACCTCAATATAGAATTAGTAATCCATGGCAATCGAGGGGTTGTTCTACGGTTTCTACTATTACATTTACGTAAAGGTAAATTTTTATCATACAGCAAAAAGAATGTATTTAAGAATTTATCATATGAGCTATCAACATCATAATCACGTAATACTTCTCTCCAATCACTTGCTAATAACTCATCTCTAAATTTAGCAATACTGGTAGGATTCATTTTTCGAACATATCTATTACTAGAAATATTACGGATATTCCTACCAAAAGATATCCTCGCATATACTGGAAAGTGGTCAGACAAATCAGAAATTATAATACCCGCATCTGGTAAAGGTCGTACATTACTAAAAATGTTATCAATGAGAGTAGAAGAAGTGTCTGTAACTCTGGTAGGTTTAGTATTTAAGGGCAATAAAGAGAAAGATATAAACATGTTTAAAAAGTCACAAACGTGTGCATTCACATCGTGCTGAAGACGATTAACATTATAATCACCCATGACAAAGACTGTTTCATGTAAAAATATTGAATTTGATAACACAGTTTGCATTTCATTTATAAACAAATTCACATTAACTTGTGGTGGTCTATAAACGACCCCAATTATAACATTTCGTCTGCCCGGAAAAAACAATTCTACAAAGACACTTTCCATTAAATCATTCATTACATTAACTTCATTTAAAACTCGGCAATTCAACTGCGTGGGGACATACAATGCGACACCTCCTCCCCTCCTATCTTGTCGATTATTCATAATTATATTACTTCCTGGAAGAAAAAATACATTTCCTTCAATTTCACTAGATAACCAAGTTTCAGATATTCCTATAACCATAGAACTGTAGCACATGTTCCGCAAAAATACATTTAATTTACCAAAGTTTGCTTGCATACTACGAACATTAAAATGAAGAAAAGAAAGCTCGTTATCATCAGAATTACCTATCTTTTGAGAGAATTGGCTTTCTGTACAATAACTACAGTGACTCATGACAACGTCATTGCCTTCACCAAGATCATACTCTAACGAGTCTGCGCTAGATTCAAAATAGTTGCGTATATCATCATCATTTGTGATCATCATTTAAAGATTTATACATGTATAGAGTGCAATATAATTGACAGTGATTGACATAGAAAGGCAGCCTACTACGTGCAAAAGAAAAGGACATAAATATGTACAACAAAAACGGTTGAGTATACTCAAAACACAAACAGACATTCACACACAAACAGACACACACACACACACAATACATGAATATGAGTAAAATTTGTCAAATTAAAAGGTAATGAAAACACATATAAATACATGTAAAAAAAACAACAACTGACTGCAGAACCCACTCCTTAATTACATACTGCTTACAGAAGAAAAGCTAACACGAATATTACAACAAAAATATATAAGCTAGAATGAAAAGAAAAAAAGACCTATACATTTATTAGACCATAATTACATAACAGCTTGCACCAAATTTGAAGGAGAGAAAAAATGGAAGAGTTCTAAGAAAGAGAAAGAGAGAAAGAGAGAGAGAGAGGGAAAAAAGAGAGAGAGAGAGAGAGAAAAAAAAGAGAGAGAGAGAGAGAGAGAGAGGGAGAGAGAGAAGATAAAAAAGAGAGAGAGAGAGAGAAAAAAATATATATAAACCAGAAACAAGGCCAGCAAGGCACTCAAAAGATGTTAATAAATCATTCACGGTGACTATTCACAAACTTAAGATAAACAAATCGACCACAGCCATGCTGAGGACAATGCCACCCAGTCAAGAAGGTTTAAAGCTGCACTACGCATTAAAGTATGGCACTCCTCCATTGCCTCTCCACTGTCCAGCGTAGAAGCGAAGTTTAGTACCTTTAGAATATAGATCTTGAACTTCCTTCTTATGTTTCCTCTTCTGCTCCAGATCACGCTTGGTTAGGTCATTGACAAAGTAAAATGGATCCTCCTTTAAAGCTTCCCTTGCACTCTTCATGATGGCGACTTTCTCATCATACGAAGAAGTCTTCACAATGATGTGACGGGGGTTATCCCCTTTCTTTCCTTCACGCAGGGCACGTTCCACCTTGACTTCCAATTTAAATCTGGTTTTGATAATGTCCTCTACAATCAGAGCACAGTCTTCTAATCCAACATCCTTGGATTCTTCTACTCCTACTACACGAAAGTTGTTCCTTCGTGAGGAGCGCTCCGCCTTGTTGACATCGCTGTCATGGCTTCCCATCTTCTGTGCTAGATCTGTATACGACTTCTCCATCCTTCCCAATCTGATCTCAAGCTCAGCATTCTTTTTCTCAAGTTCGTTGATACGCTGACCCTCAAACTCAAGGGCCCTTTCCACTTTCCGTACACTTTCAATCAATGATTGTACAGCTTCATCCATTACCTTTTCAAAGTTGCTGGTTGCAGCTTTAAGAAAATCTGCCAGCTCCACACCAGATGATGGGAGAGAGCCCAAGTTGTTAGCAGGATCTGCCTGATCATCTGTGCCAGTAGGGGCGACAGAAGCATCTTGAAGCTCGTCGTTTAAGATGGAGTAACTTCCACGGGTATTCTTTGAGGTTTTTTTTCACAATTTTCTTCTGGCTGCGGCCACTCATAATGATAACTTTTTTTCAAAATCTGGTAGTGATGCAAATTATGAGTAGTTATCAACTTTGTTTTCGTAGAATGGTGATATCTAGGGTGTTGAAAAAATATATCTTGAGGAGAGGTTCACTCGTACGTGTTACTTAGTCAGCTGCCATTTTTGAAGATCACAAGCGCGTACGCAGGGGGGGGGGGGGGGGGGGGAGGGGTTTGGGGTTAACCCCCCCCCTTGAGTTTTTTTTATGTGTATGTTTTGTGTATGTTTTTTGGGAAACCCCCCCCCCCCCCCCTTGACTTTTGTTTGTGTTATTAACAAAATTATGCCAATGGCTGACCTAAAAAAGGTGACCATACCCCCCCCCCCCCAACGGAACAAAATGTCAAATTTTCAAATTTCGAGACCAAAAAAAAATCTCCGCTTACCCCCCCCCCCCCCCCCCCCCCCCCTCCCCCCGCTTATTCAGCGGCTGGTTGAGTCGTTGCGATTTTTTTGGAAGTCCAAAAAAAGAAAATGTGTCCTCTTACTTCCCCCCCCCCCCCACCCCCGCTTATTCAGCGGCTGGCTGAGTCGTTGCGAAATTGGCCCGATTTAAAACCCCCCCTTCCATTTACTCTTTTTTCTTTCCTATCAACGTTCTGTTATACAATATGTAATTTTCATAATAATATCTATAATTTTCTCTCAGTAACTGTGTTAACTTGTTATGGGCGTTCCCAACTCAAGCTATGCTTTCCAGGTTTACGCCTCCTTCTATATCTGATTTACTGTATACTCTATGTTGAAATCATCGTTACATGTATAATTTATATATACATTGTGTTTCATATTGTACTGTTGAGAAGGAAATAAATGTTAATAATAACAAATACAAATACAAATAATCATGACAATGACATCAGTTCAAGCTTTGCTTATGACAATACCTTCTTTATGTTGATGACTGTATGTGACCATCTACAAAATTTGTCATGTTTGTAATGTAAATGAACATCAACTATCCCGTTTTTCGTTACAAGTGGTGACAAAGAAAAAGAAGAAGAAGCAGTGGAAAGGGGGAGGAAAAGGAAAGCAATATATTAAGGTCTTACGGTACGCTGCATGGAATCAATATTTGATTTTAGAAATACATGTTCGTGTTCATTCATTGACCAATAAAACAAACTAATTTATTTTATGTTTAACAATACTTCATAGCCTTTCCAAACACATTTTTGAACATGTATAAAAGTGTGTATTTTGAATTATGTTTGATCAAATAGAGGATTTAGAGCAAATCATAACGTTAATGCAATGCATTGGAAATTTGCATATAAAGTAACTCGACATCTCTGAAACCATGCGTGTAATTTTTAATGTAAAGTAAATGACTTGAAATATCAAATGTAGACACAATGATGATTACTAGGTTTGAATTGTTAAGGAATTGCATAAACTGCATTAATACTAGACTACTAGGTGGAATACAAGTGTGAAAAGTTTGCTGGTACAGAAAATCCTGCCTTGTCTAGCCACAGTTCTGGCTTGATACTTCTCTACCTTAGTGCTCTTCCTCTGGCTGGACTCAATCATTCTAGCTACAAAGGATTTCTCTATTGAGGCTACTATTGTCCTTTTTCTTTTGTTTGGACTTGCCTCAATGGTCACCCTTGACAATGGGGTAGTCAGTTGTTCGTTTGTGGTTATTATCCTGTTCCAAAAGAAGGAATGCGTCGTACAATGTGACTTGAATGTTTTAAGTAGTGATCAGGGGCGTCGCTAGACCTTTTTCAGTGGGGGGGTGTAGAGGCCAACGATTACCGACAAAACCAGCCACCAATTACCGACAAAATTAAATGTCCAATATCTACAAATTCAACCCTATAAACCTGGGGCCTATGGACTATCTATAGTACTTGCATATGCGCAAAATGGTCATTTCCTCGACGACATACGAATTATTTCTCCAATTTAGTCAGCATCATAGCTATATATTTTAATGCAGGCGCGGAGCTAGGATCTTATTTTAGGGAGGGGCGGTAGTGAGCAAGAGAATCACTTAAAAGCGCACTCATTAGGGGGGTGTGAGTGATGGGCCTCCAGCGCGAAGCGCGGAAGCTTAGACGTTTCCTTAAATTATTAGGAAATGAAGACGATTAATTGTACCGTTTTCGACTGGTAATCCTTGGCTGAATGAAGTTCCCCCACCCCCCTCTCGCGCGAAGCGCGAAAGCTTTGAAGTTTCATTAAATTATTATAAAAAAGAAGACGATTTGCTGTACTGCTTTCGACTCTTAATCCTTGTCTGAATTCAGTTTCTCCCCCCCACCCGCGCGAAGCGCGGAAGCTTTGACGTTTCATTAAATTATGAGAAAAAGCAGACGATTCGGTGTACTGCTTTCGACTCTTAATCCTTGTCTGAATTCAGTTTCTCCCCCCCCCCCCACCCGCGCGAAGCGCGGAAGCTTTGACGTTTCATTAAATTATGAGAAAATGCAGACGATTCGGTGTACTGTTCTCGACTCTTAATCCTTGTCTGAATTCAGTTTCTCTCCCACCCGCGCGAAGCGCGGAAGCTTTGACGTTTCATTAAATTATGAGAAAAAGCAGACAATTCGGTGTACTGTTCTCGACTCTTAATCCTTATCTAAATTAAGCTTCCCCCTCCCGCGGGAAGCGCGGAAGTTTTGACGTTTCCTCATATTATTAGAAAAAGAACACGATTCGTCGTACCGTTTTCGACTCAGTAAATAAGCCCTATTCATCTGAACTCAGTTTCCCCCTCTCGCGCGAAAGCTTTGATGTTTCCTCATATTATTAGAGAAAGAACACGATTCGTTCTACCGTTTTCGACTCTAAATAAGCCCTATTAATTTTGTCTGAATTCAGTTCCCCCCTCTCGCGCGAAGCGCGGAAGCTGTGACGCTTCCTTAAATTATTAGAGAAAGAAGAAGATTCGTTGTTCCTGGTCTCGACTCGTTTAAATGAAGTTTTCCCCTTCCGCGCGAAGCGCGGAATTTTTTAGCGTTTTATCACAATATAGAGAGAGGAAGACGATTCATCGTATCGTTTTCGACTCTTATTAAGCCCTATTCATCTGATTTCAGTTTCCCCATCTCGCGCGAAGCGCGAAAGCTTTGACGTTTCCTCAAATTATTAGAGAAAGAACACGATTCTTTGTACCGTTTTCGACTCGTCTAAATGAAGTTTTCCCCTTCCGCGCGAAGCGCGGAATTTTTGGAGTTTCATCACAATATAGAGAAAGGAAGACGATTCATCGTACCGTTTTCGACTCTTATTAAGCCCTATTCATCTGAATTCAGTTTCCCCAGCTCGCGCGAAGCGCGAAAGCTTTGACGTTTCCTCAAATTATTAGAGAAAGAACACGATTCGTTGTACCGTTTTCGACTCTAAATAAGCCCTATTAATTTTGTCTGAATTCAGTTTCCCCCTCTCGCGCGAAGCGCGGAAGCTTTGACGTTTCCTCAAATTATTAGAGAAAGAAGACGATTCGTCGTACCGTTCTCGATTCGTGTAATTAAATGAAGTTGTCCCCCTTCCGCGCGTAGCGCGGAATTTTTTAGCGTTTCATCACAATATAGAGAAAGGAAGACGATTCCTCGTACCGTTTCGAATCTTATTAAGCCCTATTCATCTGAATTCAGTTTCCCCCGTTCGCGCGAAGCGCAAAAGCTTTGACGTTTCCTCAAATTATTAGAGAAAGATCACGATTCGTTGTACCGTTTTCGACTTTTAATAAGCCCTATTTGTCTGAATTCAGTTTCCCACTCTCGCGCGAAACCTTTGACGTTTCCTTAAATAATTAGAGAAAGAAGACGATTCGTTGTACCGTTCTCGACTCGTCTAAATGAAGTTTCCCCTTCCGCGCGAAGCGCGGAATTTTTGGCGTTTCATCACAATATAAAGAAAGGAAGACGATTCGTCGTACCGTTGTTGACTCTTAAACCTTGTTTGAATTTAGTTTCCCCGAAAATTTTAAGCCTCCGATTTCTTTAGCTGATATTATAGGAAAGTGAAACTTCGAGAAAATACAAGTATTGTAGTTGTAGTCACTCTCGAAGTCGTCACAGCGGATAAGAAGTCACAGTTCGTAGGGAAAAAAACTTGTCGGCCGACCGACAATATACATCTCACCGACTTCAAACTTCTGCATTGATATATAGTACACGAGGATCGAGCAAGAATACCGACACAGCTGACCCGACACAGCAACATATTTACCTGTGTCTTTCTTGCTCCCTCGACGAGACGACTCCACCCAACAACCCCCTTCTCACTTTTACTCCCACTCCTCCTCTCTCAGACTCTTACCTCCCCTCTCTCTCCTCTCTTCCATCCCCCGTTTCTTTTGTTTCCCTTTCACTCTTTTTTCTTCTTTTTTCCTTTTCTTCCTTTTCTTTCTTTTCCTTTCTTTCCTCTCCTCCCCCTTTTTCTTTTTCTCTTTCTTTCTTCTCTTTTCTTTCCTTTCTTTCTTTTCTTTTCCTTTTCTTTTTTACTTTTCTTTCCCTTTCCCTCTCTTTTTTCCCTCTTTTTTTTTCCCTCTCTTTTTTTCCCTCCCCCTTTCTCTTTTTCCCGACGGCAGCGCAATTTTACCGACAATATCCTGACAGGTGGGGGGGTGTCGCACCCCCCCCCACACCCCCCCTTTGGCGACGCCCCTGGATGTGACGTTTTCTTAAATTTTTAGAGAAAGAAGACGATTCGTTGTACAGTTTTCGACTCTTAATAAGCCCTATTTGTCTAAATTCAGTTTTTCCCCTCTCGCGCGAAGCGCGGAAGCTTCGACGCTTCCTTAAATTATTAGAGAAAGAAAATTAAGATTCGTTGTACTGTTCTCGACTCGTCTAAGTTTTCCCCTTCGCGCGAAGCGCGGAATTTTTGGCGTTTCATCACAATATAGAGAAAGGAAGACGATTCGTCGTACCGGTTTCGACTCTTACAAAGCCCTATTCATTTGAATTCAGTTTCCCTCTCTCGCGCGAAGCGCGGAAGCTCTGACGTTTCCTTTAATTATTAGAGAAAGAAGAGGATTCGTTGTACCGTTCTCGACTCTTAATAAGCCCTATTTGTCTAAATTCAGTTTCCCCCTCTCGCGCGAAGCGCGGAAGCTTTGACGTTTCTTTAAATTATTAGAGGAAGAAGAGGATTCGTTGTACCGTTTTTTACTCTTAATAAGCCCTATTTGTCTGAAATCAGTTACCCCCTCTCGCGCGAAGCGCGGAAGCTTTGACGTTTCCTTAAATTATTAGAGAAAGAAAATTACGATTCGTTGTACCGTTCTCGACTCGTCTAAGTTTTCCCCTTCGCGCGAAGCGCGGAAGCTTTTACGTTTCCTTAAATTATTAGAGAAAGTAAATTACGATTCTTTGTACCGTTCTCGACTCGTCTAAGTTTTCCCCTTCGCGCGAAGCGCGGAATTTTTGGCGTTTCATCACAATATAGAGAAAGGAAGACGATTCGTCGTACCGTTTTCGACTCTTACAAAGCCCTATTCATTTGAATTCAGTTTCCCTCTCTCGCGCGAAGCGCGGAAGCTCTGACGTTTCCTTTAATTATTAGAGAAAGAAGAGGATTCGTTGTACCGTTTTCAACTCTTAATAAGCCCTATTTGTCTGAATTCAGTTTCCCCCTCTCGCGCGAAGCGCGCAAGCTTTGACGTTTCCTTAAATTTTTAGAGAAAGAAGACGATTCGTTGTACCGTTCTCAACTCGTCTAAATTAAGTTTTCCCCTTCCGCGCGAAGCGCGGAATTTTGGCGTTTCATCACAATATAGAGAAAGGAAGACGATTCGTCGTACCGTTGTTGACTCTTAAACCTTGTTTGAATTTAGTTTCCCCCCAATTTTTAAAATTCTGATTTCTTTAGCTGATATTATAGGAAAGTGAAACTTCGAGAAAATACAAGTATTGTAGTTGTAGTCACTCTCGAAGTCGTCACAGCGGATACAAAGTCACAGTTCGTAGCGAAAAAAACTTGTCGGCCGACCGACAATATACATCGCACCGACTTTAAACTTCTGCATTGATATAGAACACGAGGATCGAGCAAGAATACCGACACAGCTGACCCGACACAGCAAAATATTTACCCGTGTCTTTCTTGCTCCCTCGACGAGACGACTCCATCCAACAACCCCCTTCTCTTTTTTACTCCCACTCCTCCTCTCTCAGGCTCTTACCTCCCCCTCTCTCCTCCTTTTCACCCCCGTTTTCTTTTCTTTCCCTTTTACTCTTTTTTTTTCCTCCTTTTTTTTTGCTTCTTTTTTTTTTTTTCTTTCTTTCCTCTCCTCCCTCTTTTTCTTTTTCTTTCTTCTCTTTTCTTTCTTTTCTTTTCCTTTCTTTCCTTTTTTTTCCTTTCTTTCTTTTCTTTTCCTTTCTTTTTTTCTTTTCTTTCCCTTTCCCTCTTTTTTCCCCCTCCCCCTTTTCTCTTTTTTTCCCGACGGCAGCGCAATTTTACCGACAATATCCTGACAAGTGGGGGGGTGTCGCACCCCCCCCCACACCCCCCCTTTGGCGACGCCCCTGGTAGTGATGTCTATATGCTGCCCCCTCTCAGCACCCCAAGTACAGCGGATCTCACATACTATTATCTCAATTGTACAGCGTCATACCAACTCTTGCTTAGAGCCGGAGATATATGTCCGAACCCGGGCCCGTCTGTGCTTCATAGTCCTAGCAATGAAAACTCACTCTCTTCTAGTCGATCTATCTCAACTATATCTGGGACTGTATTCAATGCACGCTCCATAAGACATAAAATACCAGACTCAATAGCGCACCGGCTTAGCTGTAATCCCACCGATATTTTGTACATATGTGAGAGTTGGTTAAAATGAATCCTGTAATTCTACTGAGTTAGGAGCTAACCTCAAGAGCATTGTATTCAAATTGGATTTACGAGGGTACTTTGGTACTAAACAGATCTCTTCTAGTCTTTGTCAATATTAAAATCGAATCATGTTGAACTTGAAATGCACTGTTTAATAATGCCACAAATTATTCGTGTGCAAGATTCCGAATGTAACTGCTATCATCTCTTTAAGTATGTTGTAAGATCAGTTATTTCTCTTACAGAGACTGTAAAACATGACTTTATACCCCGCTTTATACGTATATATATACAGTGCGTCCCAGAAAAAACGAAACCGAGAAGTATCGATGTTCTATCATAACTTAATCACAACTATAATTAATGAATGATACATATTTGTAAAGCTTAGAGCCTCCTCTTTCATTTGATGCAACTCATATGATGCATATTTCACGCATGAGTGATTAAAAGCAATTTGAAGGAAGGAAACCAAAAAGACATTTGGCGGGCGGTATCTGAATTTTGAAGAACAATTCACATTTCTAGAAAGTTGAGTTTCTGCCTGTTCATATGACACCTCAATCAGGAAAAATGAGCCAGGAATAACAAAGTTCTGTTTGTTTAAAGTAGCCCTTACATTTTCATAATTTTAACAAACGTATTCGTTTTCACTGGGTGCCCGCCGTAGCAAAAAGCAGATTTGACAAAAGACTTAACTCCGTTTCGTTGACAATCAGCCATGCATGAAGACTCTCGTCTACGGCTGATTGTCAACGAAACGGAGTTAAGTCTTTTGTTAATTTCGTTTATTGATACGGCAGGCAGCCAGTTAAAACGAATTCGTTTAATAAAATTATGGAAATGCAAGCACTACTTTAAACAAACAGAACTTTGTCATTCCTCGCTCATTTTTCCTGATTGAGGTGTCATATGAAAGGGCAGAAACTCAACTTTCTAGAATTGTGCATTTTTCTTCGAAATTCAGATACCGCCCGCCAAATGTCTTTTTGGTTTCCTTCCTTCAAATTGCTTTTACACACTTATGCGTGAAATATGCATCATCTGAGTAGCATCACATGAAAGAGGAGACTCTAAGCTTTCCAAATATGTATCATTAGTTAATTATAGTTGTGATTAAGTTATGATAGATCATCGATACTTCTCGGTTTCGTTTTTTCTGGGACGCACTGTACAATGGCGTCTTATTTTGTTTACAAGCGACAGATTCCTTTATTTTTGTATCGCTGCATTTGTCATCAAAATAAAAACATGCGCGAGGTTTAGAGTGAGGCAATAGATAATACATTTAGCCTGACGGTAGTGAAGTAAGAGAAAGAACTCGAGAGAAGATGAAAACACAGGCACTGAAAATGTGTGAGATGTCATGGGACATCGTCTGCTTGTGCAAATCATGTCCATACTGTGATCTCACACATCTCAGCAGCGTTCAGAGAGCTCTTCAGGTGCAATGCCGGGGCTGTATTTAAGCGTTTTGTAATTTATAATAATCATTACTTCGAATGTTTCCAAGCATTGAATTTTGATAACCTTGTCGAATCAAAGTTTCAACTTTGCAATAATGAAAATAAAGTTAGTTTTTAAAATCAATGAATATCTACTTTAAACGATTTTTTAAAGCGTCTGAACCTTCGAATTTTCGCACATGTCCGTTTATTTCCAGATGAAGCCCTATGTGTAAAATTGAGAAGTTTCAGACGTTTTGAGGAATTACTTAGAGAGAGTGGGGTAGCTACAGGGGATGCACGGTGGCACGTACCCCCTCCCTAATCGAATGGCCCAACAAAAAAGAGGTGAGAGCGAGGGAGAGATGAAGGAAAAGGACAAATAACGTGTGATAATATAAAAGAATCATTTTTCGAAAACGGCCTTTAGTTAGATTAAAAATGCATTCTGAAATTACCGTCATAAAAACAAATTATCGGAAACGAAAAGTTTTTCAAATTTATATCACTGGGTATTTTCATGAGGAAATAACATTTCAAATATAGTAAAGTTTGTTTTTTGTCCTCGCTCGCTCTAAAGATTTAGAAACGATATACATGTAGTAATAAGCATCGAGGTCCATGAATATCTACATAATTATGACAATATTCGGGCACCTTGCTGCCCAAATACCAACATGATTCAGGTAGCGAAGTGCCTGAAACATTACCTTATTTATTATAATTCCATATGAAAAATGAAATTTCGATTTGATGTGATTTCTGCCTTTTCCCTAATATAATAACTGGATAACAAAGAACATGTAAACGTAAGGTTTAATACGAATATTCAAAGAAATGATAACTTCATGTCAAAATGTAAATATCAACATGTGATAAAGAACTTAATATTTCTATAATATAGTATAACGAATTTGAAGTATTTTCCTAACTATCTGTGGAAAAGTGCAGGGGACCGCTATCTTAAGCGAAGATTGACTAGGTTGGCGGCTTTAAAAGAAAAAGAAATATCAAGGTGGAATTAAAATTAAAATGTGTTCATACGATCTTTGTGTTTGAGTTTGTGAGTGCGTTGTGTGTGTGTGTGTTTGTGTGTTTGTGCGTATGTACATGTGTGTGTGCGTGTGTGTGCGTGTGTATGTGTGTGAGTGTGTGTGTGTGCGTGTGTGTGTGTGTGATTTAAAGTTGTTTTTTTTAGCAGATGTTTCTGCATTTATTGATAAATCAAATATAAAACATTCAAATAACAATAATAGTATATAATATAATTAATTTAGACACCAATAGAAAATGCATAATTGAAAGCTTGAAAGTATCGAGGTAAAAAAAAATAATCAAGATAAATGCAGAGGCCAACTATCATAAGCAAGAATGCTTGAGTCGATAGCAGCCTGGAAGGGAGGTGGGGGTGATGGCGCTGTTATAGGAGTATGTAGGGTAATAGAGTGTCACGTATACACAAATTGTTCAGAAAGTATCTGAATAAAAAGTGGAAAGAAATTTAAAAAAGAAAGAAAATTGTGCAAGTGTGTGCAAGTGGGTGTGTGCAGGTGAAGTTAGTGTTCGATTCGTATTGTTTATGAACTGGTCATCTAAAATTAATTTATATAAACAAACAATAAAAATACTCAATAGATATTAAATATTTTTTCATCGATGCTTTGAATGATATTTATTTTCCCTTTGCACAATACCGCCTGTCATAATCGTTACAATATCATGTCAGAGTAAATAAAAGATATGTAATATCGTAAATATTATACAAGTTGTTTGCATGAAGAAAAGAAAAACAGAGGTTGCTTTCCCAGGAGAAACGCGTGATAAAGTTCATAGCGAAAGTTTGTGGCCTGCAAGTTATTCGCTTACGACTACGAGTGCCTGGTACAGAGATCGCTGCTATCATGGGTGTTGTTATATCAGATTTGACTTTGCCCCAGTGTTTGATGATATCGATATTTACTTTGCACAAAATCGCTTGTCCTTATCGTTACAATATCATGTCGGAATACATGACAGATACATAATATCAGATATATGATTCAAGTTGTTTGCATGAAGTGATTAACTATACTGCTAAATAAACAGATGAAATCTTTCAAAGAAAATATTGGTGTCCCGCGTTCAGAGGGCTTCATTGCCAGGTTGCGTGCATCTTATCTCCCTCTTATTATCATAAATCATTGTCAAGCAGGTCATCTGATCATGATGCATATCATAGAATCTGAAAAATGATCAATTTACTTTCGAAATAGCATGCTTTGTTAGTATGACTACTGTAACTAAATCATTTGTTTTTGCTTGATTTTTGCGAAGAGTTGGAGTTGTCATCTGCTATTCCCATAAAGATAAATGCATAGTTACCTTTTTTCCCCTTACGAATGCTAGCTAATGGTATTGAAAATATTTGATTGGTTGGTGTAATTTTTATTGTGCAGATTAAAACAAAAATCAACTATATTATCAAATATCATGAATGATGAATAAACCCTTTTACACTTTGCAACATATAGTACTTGGTTTGACTTATACTTCATATGATGTATGGTTCGTGTGAAGATGGTTTTATAGTCGCGGGGAAATCTGATATCACGTGTGAAATTCTTGTCTTATGCTCTAAAATGCAGCCCATGAAACAGAAACCAAGCTGAATACATATCATGAGATTTACAGATTTTATTATAACAATACATCTAATATATCACAAATATGTACAGCTTTCGCTTTTCAATCACAACTACTGGCCCAAAGTCAATGTTACCTTCTTTGAATTAACCATTACAAATATTTTCCCCAGGCCAGCCTATCCTTCTTGCATTTTTCGGAAGCTGTATAAAAACCTAACTTACTATTTTATCTCATTGAAGCTAATATGTTATATTTCAAGAAAGCAGCACACCTTAAGATGTAAACAATGTAAAGCGGTAAAGATCATGCATTAACCATCATCCCTCTAATCACTATCAAAGAGTTTGGTTTTAATTTCACATTATGTAAAGTGATAAACATTTAGCGTCATATCAAACTATCATTATACCTGAAGTAAATTACTAAAGAGAGATAATATATGTTTCCAATTATTTAAAGAATTTTGCACCATTGTCGACATAAAAATATATCTTAGATATCAAGTCAACCAGAAATGTTGTTAAGTTGGTTTGTTTGTTTGTCTGTTTGTTTTACATGACTGATAAGAAAGCATGTGTATGCTTGTTAGTAAGCAACCAGGGGACCGATGGCTTTTATTCCTCTCCGAGGGACTTGGAAATGAGGATTACTGCCTTACCAAAAGGCACTAGCGCATCAAATTGGTTTCGAAACCTTCACCTCCCGATTACGAGACCAATGCACTACCACTGAGCCATCCCGCCTCATTCATGTAGAATGTTACTGATGTGCAGAAACACAGAAACTAGTTCTAGTCGCTAAAATTTGTTCATCTTAATTATGAAATAGGGATTACAAAAGTTTGTCTTTGGCAATTTACAAAAAAAATCATTACGATGAGAATTAATCATCAAATGTTTTTCTTTTTTAAACCAGTAACATTATACATGTAGATCATGACATATTGATTCAAATCATGGTACTTTTTTAACAAGTCAGCAATATGTGTATACGAATTTTAGCGACGTCCCCCGTAGTAGCATTTAAGTTGACCCAGTAAATATTATTTTCATAATAACTATTGTAAAAAACATCGATATAATCATGGTCTTAGGAAGCAAAACAATAAGTTTGATAACTTGTATTCATATATGTATAGACTTTTCTGTAGAATGCATTATTCATGAAAATAACACATAGCATAATCTCTGAATAATATACATTCCTTTTAGTATTTAAGAGAAGTAATGAAACATACATATCAAAGAAAATATCAAAATCAATTCAAAGTGTCAGAAAACTTAACCGACGGCTTCCATACATGATATAGAGTATGTCTATTTACAAAATATATACAGAAAGTATCAATATGTACACATCTACAAAAATTGATTACTTCATATTGTTAGTTTTAAAATGATTCAACTTTAACAAAGCTCTCTTACTTACAGGTTTGTCAATCATTATTTTATGATTTCGCTAGAATACCTGATCATTTAAATATTCACGCTAATCAAGATAGAATAACATAGATTATAAATTCTGTCCATTCATAAGAATTAGGAAGCATAACAATCCTGATAAAATTCATGTTCTAAATCTTCTTTTTTTAAACGGTTGAAAATTTTTACTACCGTGATTATATTAGAGAAACAGTATTAGTGTAGATAAAATGATGACGTAAAGGAATTATGATATTAATAAGTATTTGTTATGTAATGCCCATCCCGTTTAGGGTTAGTCCCTGGTCAGACTCCATGCATTGTAGGAGTGCCCAAATGTGTGTACACCATACACGTATGAAGCCGTGCAACGGCCTGTTGGAAAGTGGCGCCCTGTTTTATTGTAGCGCCTCGTGGTATTTGAAAGAATGCAAGAGTAGTAATTATTTGGGGGATAAAGATTATATTTAAAGTTGAGTATAGGATAAGATTTTATGCTTATGTTAAAAATGTGATACAGCTTATGAGCGGAATCATCGGAATGATTTATATAGGCAAAACGATGTGCAATTTCACTGGCTTTGGTAATAAGAGAGTTGGATAGGATTGAAGTTTTTAATAAATGACAAAGTGCTGCTTTTTAGAGGGCTAGGATATTTGTGAATTTATGATCTTACGTTTGTTTAATTCCCATTTTGTTATATGTGTTTGGAGCATTCTTCACTATTCAGAGTAGCTGCAGATGTTGTTTGATTTGGACGTCAAGCATGGGCGATTCAATAGTCTAACATATTCAAATTTATGGATGTTTCTTTCATGGGGACCTAGTAACGAGTTATTTCATTAACCTGTTATTGATGAATGAACTACAATACTTGTAATCCACTCTCAATTATGTGTTGCTATGTCGAGCAATCCTTAACCAAGCATGCAGTATGTCAACAGCAACCTTTGTTTAGAAATTTCAACGGTTTGATCGGTTAGTTCCTGGAGCCATTTTCGTGTAATCTGGTCGACGATTATAATAATGCTAGGCTCCATTCTAAACCAGCTAGATTGCATTTCTGAAAGAAATTACACACACACACGCACACACACGCACACATTTAATATGTTGTGACACATATAGTAAGAATCCGTGCCAGAATCCATTGACACGAAAAGTGCTCTACCAGAGAGTTGATAGCCTCTTTGGCTCCAAACAGATTTTGCTCAATCAATTTTGAAAACAAATCCGATTGCCGCCATCTACCGGTGTAAACTAATGAATGCAAGCACATCAATCTTTCTGCTTACGCTGTAGCCCTGCTACATCATGTTGAGTAAATTCATATTGATTATGGCATGAAGAAAAATTAGAGAACAATAGCGATTACGTTTCCGTTATTTTCAAATTCTGTAAAAACAAAATTTAAAAGAGAAACGGATCAGTATATAAAAAAACAGTGCACAATTGCAGTCTGAGCATGAGCAGATAAAGCTCATTGTAAACCAATGAGCCAGTTCACGGTTGCAGTCTGAGCATGAGCAGATAAAGGTCATTGTACACCAAATTGTGAAATAAACGGAGACAAAATACTGGATACGTGCTCATGAAAGTTATGTAATCATTAATCATATATGCACAAGCAGTACAGTGCACTCCATGGTACACATGTGGAAGTATTCTTTGAAATAGCCCGGCCCCTCAGTGTTATTTAGGGTACGCATATGCTCGTACCCTCTTTTTGAAAGCACCCCCTATCTGAGGACTGCCAACATTTCCGAATCCCCCTTTCGCGGGCTTTTTGCGGGCTTTTCCTGCCTTGGAGACCCCCCTAAATCAGGAAAAATGCTCAATGTACCCCCCTAAATTCGGAATAATTTCTCAGGAGTCCAAAGAGATGAGAGAAAAAAAGAAAAACACCCCCTTTTTAAAGAAATATCCGGGTGAAAAGTCAAATACACCCCTTTTTTTTACAATTCTCGGGCCGGGATTTGTCGCACGAAAAGTACCCCTTTACCGGACATTTTGGCAACACGCATGCGGTCATTCCGACCTCTGAGTGGGGGGGGGGGGGCGGGAGCAACTCCATCGCTGTAGGAGTGATCATTTCAAAATTTACAAAGTGGGACCTCTTCCTGTTTTGAAGATCTGTGGGTATTCGGGGTCATTGGGGACATGTGCTATAAACCGTGAACTGGTCTATTAATTATATCCAGTAACAAACTTAAACAAACTTTTGGTCTGTATCGCTAAATCATATGGGTTGCATATACTGGCCGGTAGAGTCTCCTGGCGATTGCCTGGTCTTTGTGATAATGTTTTTTTTTTGTGTGTATACCTTACCTTGCTGTATGGTTTGATTATTTAGCAAACCATACTGTTAAAATCGTCACTGTGGTCTTATCATTGTTGGTGGTGGGGGGGGGGGGGGGGGGGGGGGCTGCGAGAGCTTGGTATGTCAGGACCAATCCATGAAGATTATGAAGATAATGCCCTTGCCTATACTTACGAGTTTAAACAGAAATGGAGGATGACATTTCCTTTGCTCGCTGTTACAAGGAAATTACTTATTGTATCACCTGCAGGGATTTCTGTTTAATTAAAGAGAAAGTTTATCTATAATAAAATGAATTGGATGCTATGCCTATTAGTTAACGCGGAAGCTATAGAGAAAAATATATATTAATATTTGTGGTATAAACAGGTATTATCGATGAAATGATCAGAGCAAAGCAGAAGAAAATGAGTCATTAAAACAAAACGTGTACTAAAGAACTCATTTTGACAAATGTGGAAGACTTATATGTAAGTCACTACAAACAGTTTCACTTTGAGTTTTACTTCATTTTTATATTGGTCGATCATTTCCTTTATTAGCACCCTCGCAACAATACTATACATGTATATTCACTGATATTATGACGTTGTTTCATTGAGGACGTTTAATATTTTGGGTGGTTTTTCCTTGAGAAGAAGGGACACATGCACATTTAATAAAAATAATGAATATAAATGAAGTTGTGATTTTAGCTTTTTTTAGATTAGTTTATTTCCCATTTTGAAATTATAGTACAACAAAAAATCAATAAATTGCATGTTCAATATTTCTGTGTAAGCAAAATGTTGATAAAATGCTGATTCAAATTTAAGGGATTTGGGTTGAAGATTGAAAAGTGGTGACGTGATTTTCTCTCAAAATGATGGATTATCACCTTCTCATTTATAGTTCAAAAAAGTTCTAAAGTACTGAATATTGTTTGTTGTAAAACATTATGAAGAGGTTCACTGTGCCATGTACTTCAGATTACCTAGCAACTGTAATAGCCAAATATTTGCCGTGTCGGGTATTATGGGGTGACTTTTTCAAAGTTTCCTTGACTGCTTCGTAACAATAATTGTTGATCTAGATCGAAGGTCTGTTTGATATGAATGCCTGAATGCAATAAAAACTTAGGAACCGCGATAAAATGACCAGCAGTGACAAACAATACCCAATAAATCTAGAATTTTCTGCTGATTCAATCTGTTTAAAAAAAAAAAAAAAAAAAATCAAAATTAATTAGATATGTTGTATATGGTTCTGTAAAGAATTATAAAATGATTTCATACAGGGGTAGGGGGGGGGGGGGGTTAGATCAAAGTAATAAGATCTGACTGTGGAGTGATTTCACAATCTTATGTTAACATGTGCATTTGTACATTTAATTCAGAATGCCAGGAGGAAGACAAAATGAGACATATATGATGGTTCCATATATAATTATATAGCTGTTATGTAGAATTTGCGTAATATATAAATATTTCTTTTTTCTTGATAGCACATTTTCTAAGAGGCTAAATTGATATTACCAGAAATGAGTTAACTCGTACACTTTGATACAGAATTAACACCCTTCTGACGCTGAAAAGAATAAGGGGTAAGCTCCAAAACTTCAAATTGTGTAGACTAACACATGTCATGGCGGATTATTCGATTCGATCGAGAGAAACGTAAATTAATGTAGGAATGCATAATGGACAACAACTCAAGAAATTAGATTTGGAAATCGAACTTTAGTTGAAAAACAAAATCAATAGTTACGATAGTTGCAAAAATAACTTTGACCTTTAAATGTAAGAAATCAAACGAACTGTAAAATCTTCGATCGGTGGATAATGCCTCTCATACATCAACTACACAACGCGATGACTTGGGAACACCTGATTTTTCATAATACCATTCACAATATTTCAAAACACATGAGCCGCTTAAAAGAAAATTCTATCTCTGACCAAACAAACCCTCTAACAAATATTTATAGCCAAATGCGAATTCTACATAGACAAATACAGTGAAACATCACATTTCTAAATAGAAATAACATCGGGAGCAGGGGGGGGGGGGGTTCTGCTGCGGTAGCGCCGTATAATTATCAGGACTACTTAATGAAGATCATGAAGATAAAGCCCCCGCCTTTACTTACGAGTTTAACAAGACATGAAGAAGGAACTTGCTTTGCTCACAGTTGCAAGGAAATTGCCTATTTTATCACCTACAGTGATTTCTGTTTAATAGAAGAGAAGGTTATGGGAGCGCTAGATCTACATTTTGGGATGATAATTTTGGAACAAATTTCTTTTTCGGGGGGGGGGAGAAGTAGAACTGATTCGCAGGAGTATACTTTGATTGCATCTCCACGTTTTAAGATCGCGTGATAGGAAATTAATATCATCACTCATTGACACGAATGTAGTCTTTTCTCCTATGTAGTTTTATATTTTCCAGGAGCCATTATAATCGGAAATTTATTTCTTATTCGAGTACCCTCAAGCTCTTGAGGATGTCGGCAGGTTATGTGATGGCCCTTGCAAATCTGGTTTTGATATGTTATTGATCATGCCTTTATCTATAAGAGAATATGCAAACTCACGCCATTAAATGAATTGGGTGCTATGCCTATTAGTATTAGTTCAAGCGGAAGCTACAGAGACAAATATATAGAAATTGTTGTTGTTGGCTTGGGAAACGATCGAAATATATCATCAATGAAATGATCTGAGTAAACCAGAAAAAAGTGAGTCGGGCATACCTGTATATCATAATACAAAGATAGAACCTCCATCACCATTATGATTTTCGAACACACATTAAATCCTACTAATACCCGTTCGCATCAGAGAGAGAGAGAGAGAGAGAGAAGGGGGAGCGAAAATCGTAAACCCAACAATACGGTACAAATTTGTATTTTTGTTATGTTGAAGCCGTTGACATTACTAATGTAAGTAAGTATAAGCTAGATGTAATGCGCATTGTATATAACAATATGTCATTTGATTTTGCGCTATAAAAGTAACCGTTGTATATATAATATTGTGAGGGGTTTATGTTTGCGTGTGGGTGTGTGTGTGGGTGTGCGTGTGTGTATGTGTATGTATAGTCTCCCATGTACATCAAGTTCTCTGTAATTTTGTAGGATAAATACTGTAAACCATTTGAAACGGCGAAAAATTGAAAAAAAAGGCAAAAAACAATCTAAGAAGTACAGATGGAAGACTAATATATAAGTTCTCACAAACAGTAGACTTGATTTTACTTCATTTTTAAATACTATATTCACTGATATCATGACGTTGGTTCGATGGGGACGTTTGATATTCCGGGTGTTTTTTTGTTAAGACGAAGTGACACGTGAAACTTTAATGAATATTATGACTATAATCGAAGTTATGATTTTAAATTGTTAGATCCGTTTATTTCCCATTTTTCAATGATTATACAAACAAATAGGTGCATACAATTCATAAATCGCGTGTTTAATATTTCGGAGTAAACATTATATTGATAAAATGCTGATTCAAATCTAAAGGATGGGTGCTGAAGATTGAAAAGGGGTGGTGTGATCCTCTCCCATAATGATTGTTTATCACCTATTCTTTCGAAAATATTTGTTTAATCACCTGATTGTGAAACATTATTGAGAGGTTCATTGTGCCATATCCTTCAGATAACCTAGTAAGTATGATAGCACAATAACCTTTTAATGGTTTGTGTGACTACTTCGTAGTTGATCTAGATCAAAGTTAAGTTTGTTCAACGATATGAATGCAGTCGAAAGTCATAAAGATGATAAATTGGCGTCATATTATGGATAATATGAGACATACATTACCTCCATAAAATTTTTGATGATTAAATCAGTTTTCATTACCAGTCCAAACTTAACTGATATGATATTTATGGTTATGGAATAACTATAAAGTGGTTTCATGGGAAAAAAATCTTCAGTGTGCCCATGCCTTGAGCCATAATGCATGGCCGTACAGAGGAATTTGTTTATGTTGGGGACCGGGGTAAAATGCAATGAGTTATTGATAATTTATTGCATTTTATTTTTTTTAATTTTATTTGTGGGAACTGCCCCCTACCCTAGGTCCCACTGCGTACAGTCATGGTTCAGTGGCAAAGCAATGGCCTCGTAACTGAGAGGCCCCATGATCAAAACCGTGTCAATATGCTATATTAGTGCCCTTTTGCGGGGCATTAATCCTCATTACTGTCATTTATGACTTAACTCTTTGTTTGCTTTGTTCGCCGATTTGCACGGACGTAGGCGTGCCAACTTCGCATTTTTGCACAGATGTATACAAGTCAATTAGACATTCATAATACCGCTCGCAGTGTGTAGCCACGCGTTGCGTTTACTATTGTTTACATTGTATACATCGCACACTTTCCGGTAAACTGTTTTTCTTCATAGTGTTACATTCGAAATTACCGTGTATTTAGCGGTTTTCTTTGGATTTTTTTTACTGATGTTACGATGGCACCTGCTGGAAAACGTCAACGTGTGTTTAGTGTAGAGGAGGCTCGAGATCTTGTTACTATGGAAGCATGGAGCATGGACTCTGATTCCGACGAATCGAGCAGTGACGAAGACTCTAGTGATAAAAGTGTTCCCTGAGAGTAGACTGATAGAATAAGAATGAATAAAAATTAATGAAAGAGCTAGAGATGACAGCAAGAAAGAGAGTAGACTGATAGAATAAGAATGAATAAAAAAAATGAAAGAAGGAGATAGAGATGACAGCAAGAAAGAGAGTAGACAGTGATAGAATAAGAATGAATAAAAATAATGAAAGAAAGAGATAGAGATGACAGCAAGAAAGAGAGTAGACTGATAGAATAAGAATGAATAAAAATTAATGAAAGAGCTAGAGATGACAGCAAGAAAGAGAGTAGACAGTGATAGAATAAGAATGAATAAAACTAATGAAAGAAAGATGTATCCTGTCTTGCCGTCATCTTTATATCTTTCTTTTATTATCTTTATTCATTCTTATGCTATCAGTGTTTACTCTCTTTCTTTCCGTCATCTCTATCTTATTATTATTATCATTTTCCTATCTATATGTACCCTATGTCTTGCCGTCATCTGTATATCTTTTTCTTATTATCTTTATTCATTATTATGCTATGAGTGTAATACTCTCTTTCTTGCCGTCATCTCTATCTCATTATTATTATCATTTTCCTATCTATATGTACCCTATGTCTTGCCGTCATCTCTATATCTTTCTCTTATTATCTTTATTCATTCTTATGCTATCAGTGTTTACTCTCTTTCTTTCCGTCATCTCTATCTTATTATTATTATCATTTTCCTATCTATAATTATGTACCCTATGTCTTGCCGTCATCTCTATATCTTTCTCTTATTATCTTTATTCATTCTTATGCTATCAGTGTTTACTCTCTTTCTTGCCGTCATCTCTATCTTATTATTATTATCATTTTCCTATCTATATGTACCCTATGTCTTGCCGTCATCTGTATATCTTTCTCTTATTATCTTTATTCATTCTTATGCTATCAGTGTTTACTCTCTTTCTTGCCGTCATCTCTATCTTATTATTATTATTATTTTCCTATCAAATTGTATCCTATGTCTTGCCGTCATCTCTATATATTTCTCTTATTATCTTTATTCATTCTTGTGCTATCAGTGTTTACTCTCTTTCTTTCCGTCATCTCTATCTTTTTATTATTATCATTTTCCTATCTATATGTACCCTATGTCTTGCCGTCATCTCTATATCTTTCTCTTATTATCTTTATTCATTCTTATGCTATCAGTGTTTACTCTCTTTCTTTCCGTCATCTCTATCTTATTATTATTATCATTTTCCTATCTATATGTACCCTATGTCTTGCCGTCATCTCTATATCTTTCTCTTATTATCTTTATTCATTCTTATGCTATCAGTGTTTACTCTCTTTCTTTCCGTCATCTCTATCTCATTATTATTGTTATTTTCGTATCAATATGTATCCTGTCTTGCCGTCATCTTTATCTCTTTCTCTTATAATCTTTATTCACAGTAAAGTCCTTTCATTTCATATCACTATTTCTCTCTCATAATGTCTCTCACGTCCGTTCTCCATATTTTATTCATTGCATACTCCACTCGTCAATCATTTCTGATAATAAGCTCTCTCACAATAAAGTAAATGGAAAACAATGCAATATAGTTTATATTTTAAGATTGATTCATTCTTTCTTTGTATATCTATGGCTGTGATAAATGTACTTGAAATCAATTTTATTGAGGGGTAAAGAAGGTGAGAGAACAGATGCGGTGAACATTCATAATGAGACATTTCAATAAGATGCTGATTATGTCATGTATATCACATATAATATATTATGCCTATACCATTTTTACATGCTCATACCAGTGGGCAAAATCAATAACATTCTCTTATTTCTTATTGACTTATCATGGCACAACAAAGAAAAACATCCCCACGACGTCCCTTTTCATGCCCCGCTAAACCGGACATTGACAATAACCTGGGGTAATAGGGATTTCAATGGGCAGATTAGCCCATTGTCAAGGGTGGCTGAGCGGGGTACTTTCAAGTCTCTCCCTATTGAACTTCTTTTCTTCAACAACCTAAATACTAACCTTCTGAATTGTTAGAATACTTGAGCAAGGTATGTAAAGAAAGGTAAGAAGTCCACCTTTCTAATAGATTCGATTTGAAGATGTCTTATCATTGCTAAATAAGAAATTCTAGAGGGATAAAAAACTGCCGTAAATAAGAAAAATTAAACATTATATAATTATGATTATTATAAAAATGATAATTCAAAATATAACAAATGACGGTTCATCGAAAAGCACGTTTTCCGGTCTACAACTTTGCTGCACAATATTTTTCATCATGATCATCTAGTGAAGAGTTATAGCCTCTTGATTCAGCAGAGTCAATAAAGATTCCCTCGAAATGTGTGACCCTAAAAGAATGTGGCACAGGGGGTTTTTTTAAGTGGCGCATAAAGAGTTAAGGGCGTAGGTCCCCCTAGTTGATGAGCATATTAGCATACACATGCTTTAGCAGTCACGCAAAACAAACACTGGCAAATTATTATTCAATAAAATCTGAGAATGTATACTATTATCTAGATCTATTGGGAATAAATCATTGTCAAAATGATTTCATAAATTGGGTTAAACAAAAAAATATTCTAACGTTATGAGCGACAGTGTAACAAACATAAATTGAGCTGTAAAGGGTACATGAGCATTTGTCTACGTCAATAACTGACTTCTTGTAATGGCCAAAATTAAACTAATTGAATCTTTGCGCAGCATAAAACGTACGACCATTCGATACAATGGTCTGAAAATCAGACTATTACTAACTGGCTTTATAGGTCTTAAGTCGATTTGACAACTAATATTCGTTATTTTCCCACTTAAAGAGATTTTCAAGCCCCCTTTTTTTAGGGAAGTTCTAAATTAGTATTATCTTTCAAATGCCGTTGGAATTTAACCTTTTCATTTTTTGGCCTGCAAATGGGACATAGTACCTTTAAAGGTTTAAATCTGATAATCATATAGGGGATTTTTTAAATGTTTTAGTAAGGGATTTCTCAACAAGGGTCTAAGATATCACTCCCTCCCCTCCCCCCCCCCCCCCGTACAAAAAGGAAGAAAATGTCACACACCCGCATCCCTCTTTAAAGGCGCATCTGGAAAATACTGAAAAAGCCCACTTGGTACAAAGAATGAGCAAATGTCAAGGCATTCGTCCTTGATAGGCTTTCTGGGCCGTTAGTGTGGAAGATGTCTTTCATTGACGTTTCAGGAACTTCAAAAAGAAATTCTTTTTCGGATTGCATAATAGGATACTTTTTAAAAAAGTTTATTACAGACAGTAATTAATCATTCAATTTTCACGATGCAATCCGCCACTTGTAAGCTCTACATTCTTTTCCTTTCCGTGTTTTTCTAATTTATTACAATTGTAGTGCGCTCAAGATATTTCAGTTTTGATGGACTCGATGATTATCGCTCTGAGTGGTGTTTTGATAGATTTAGTTATGGAATGTTTATATCTTAAAACGTTGTAGTATTTCATACTTCAACTTCTAAGAACTATGAAACGATATCAATTTCCGGAAGATATATTGTTGACATAGTCAAAGATTTACCTTCTAATAAATATAAACCTGATAAAATACATCATGGGAAGAACATGGAAACAATTTTGGAACGGAATGAAATATTCCACAATGATTTTATAATGGACACTAACAGGGTATATGCAAATAATTCTCAAATGTGTGTGTGTTTGTGTATGTGTTGAATCTCAAATGGAACTGAAAATGCGATTCCCTATTTTTTCATTATCAGAGTTTTTTTAGAATAAATGGAACCCAAAATAACTTTTTGTTTGCTTATAAGAGATTTTGTAGGCGGCTTGTCGCCAGAGATCACACTTTAATATAGGATTTCCCAGCGAAATTCGCGAGTTTGTCATTTGAATTCATTTACTTTGCGTTTAAGTTAGTGCAGATCAGCATTTCCCTGCCAATTATTATTTAATTTAGGATTTTGGTCGAAGGGTTTCAGAGATCTGTCATTTAATTTAGAAACTGCTCAACTAGCATTCAAATTAATCGTCACTTGTCGAGGTGTCATTTTTATAATTAAACACCTGTCATTCGTATTCGAAATATGTTTATTCGAGTTAGAAATGTGAGGGGAAAAATGCGACACACGTTTGCAGATTTAAAATAATGCAATTAAAATGGATGATTTGCCATTGGGGTCTATGCTGTTATTCCATTTATTCATTTTCAGGACAATGCATTTGGATGTAGCCAGATATTAAAATAGAAGGGGCGAAATCAAGGGATATGGCATTTCTGCACAGACATGTTCATATACCCGGGAAAGGTTGGGGTACCCTCAATCGCCTCTATTTACTACAGACTTGGAATTTTACAAAACTAATTCAAATCGTCTATTACACCCAGCACACCCCTCTGTTTAAAAAAAACAAGAGTTTCATAGTTTACTTGTCACTTCGCTTTTTCACTTCGACATGGAAGGCCACGTAAGATATAAGCGCATATTTGACGAGGACCGAGAGCGACTGATAGAAGCTTTCGAGGGTCTAGAGCTGGCCGTTACACTAGGCATTACGCGGTCTACTGTCAGATTTATCGTGGCGACTTAATTACGGACCGTAAGCTGGCAAGGAAAGGTGCAAAAATGCACAAAATAGACGATGAGATAAGAGCTCGACATGGAGGCGGCATTGCCGCATAAGCCAGCAGTTTCCATTTCGCCCATGTCTCGAGCTTTAGATGGTATGTTTATAACCCTCAAATTGGCTGAAGATGTGCCAGAGGGGAGAATTCACAAGCAACTCTTGAGCGCCGTGTGGAGTATGCTCAGTGGTTTTTAGCAGAAGGCGTGGTGGCCCACACAGTTTTGTGTATGATAAAACACAAGACAAACGACTTCCTTACATGAAAATTTACAATCAAGTCTGTAGATGAAAGGCTTTTTTTTCTTAACAATCAAACTTAAATGCTGATGAATATCAAATAAATCTAATAAGTATAAGTGTACAAATGCAAGAAAATAAAATGTGTTAGTACACATGAAAAAACAATCATGAAAGAAAAATAATGAGCCATAAACAGTGTGTAGTAAACGAGAAATGTATATTGACCATCAATTTAAGTGCACAAAGTGCTAATTTGTATTCTACAAATGAATTAGAACGCTAGACGTATAGCATCGTGATGTCAGAAAATCGTGTTGCGCCAAATCGAATGACCAAATAGCGAAAGCAGCACATGGTTCATTAATTTGAATGAAACGTACATAGATTCTAACGAAAACTGCATAGATGTGAAAACTATACCAAAAAATTTAAACCCGAGATATAACTGACAGTACTAAAACCGTCGAATTTGAGCCAAGACAAATTAATTTTAATGACAAACTCGCGAATTTGTCCGGAAATCCTATAATGTAATCACATTTCCCCCTAAAAGTTTGTTTAACTTTCCATTTTATTTCGATCAATATTCATGAGGAAAAAAAAGAATTTTAGTTTTGTTCTATCAAATCAATAAAACATAAACAGTTGGGAACACCAGCAAAAGGAAGTGCAGGAGTTGGTTTAATAAAGATTGTTAGAGTTGCGTTTCAAAAGGCACTTCTCGGTCTGTCTTGTCAACCCCTATTCTCTGTTGCACTTTCTTGGGGTTTTATTCTTTCACTCTCTCTCTCTCTTGCTTAAATCATTACCTATGTATTTCGTTTTTTCTCATCTTTCCTGAATTCTGTCTATATATATTTTCTCCACTATACCTACTTGGTATATTTTAAGATATGATGATACGTGACGGAATAGCACTATGGATAATTACTGTGATTCTTTATATATGCGAAAAGATGGTATAATAACGACATAATCATTTTAATAATCCTTTTTAATGAAACCGTGTATCTTGTAATCGAGCGTGAAGATGTCCGACATGCCATACACATTATTTTGTTGAGTGATGAATTCATATCATGCCATAATTTACATGCATCTTTAGTGTCATATACAGTTTTCACATGCTACAAAATACACTTTACATAGGATAGATCAAAATACTACACACCATCTATCCCAGCAATTTGTGACTTGATATAGAAAAAGCATTTAAATGAAGGAATATTCAGCCCACAAAGTTATACGAGAATAACAGTGTTCATGGATTTCATGAACATTAAAATATCAGTATCAAAACTCACTGCATGTGTAATTCGACTATTTATATCGTATTTATTATGCCTAATTTTTGATATCATTTGTAGGTTTATTTCGATTGGTTCATTAAATTAACGCACTAAAAGTTCACAGAAATGTAATATAGAATTAATGTGTTACACACCTTTACGCCATTCCGTTCACTTTTCAAAATAATGTCCAATACTTGTTTTGACTTCAAGATAAAACTATTGCCTATGAAGTTTTAATTATCCACATTAGCGGAATCTTTGCCATAGGTGGATTGATTTAATTTTACTTTAAAATATCAATGTTGATAAATAAAACATGTGAGCTATAAGTTAAAAATTGTTGTATTCTCGCAATTCTTTTGATTATCCTTCATCGTTTCACTAACCCAATCATATTGCCTGGAACAGGAGAGATGAATACGATACATTAACAAAAAAATAGAATGCAATATAAATTGATAGTAGGAACATGAACATGGTTCGGGAATTTGTCATGATTAATATACCACATTATTGTTATATCGTTGTATTGCTATATATCAAATGTTGTAATAAATGCACGATCGATATCACATTGACCATAAATGACTTTTAAATTAGATTATTATCAGAATATATCTTGATCCTGTACATCTCTCTCTCTCTCTAAGTGCCATATCGTTTGACTTTGGCGATCATGCTGTTCCACAACCCTCGGCTCCTAGCCTTCTGTATTAGTACCACTCCCAGTTCTTTCACTCCTCTCTCTTCCAACAATTTCTGCAGACTGTCCATCCAAAGTATCCTCCTTCTTCCCCTAATCCTTCTTCCCACAATTTTCCCTGTCAAAGCAAGGTTCTCTAAGCCTTCTTTACGTGTAATGTGACCCATAAACTTCAACTGCCTAATCAACATCTCACGTATCATTTTCCTTTGCACTCCAGCTCGTGTAAGAACTTCCTCATTACTAACTTTGTCAGTCCAGGGGATTTTCATCATTCTTCTTAGAAACCACATTTCGCAACTTTCCAAACGCTTTTTAGTATCAGAGGCTAAAGTCCATGTTTCACTACCATACATAAGTACTGGGTAGATGTAACAATTCAATACCCTTATTCTGGTCCTCATACACATTGTTCGATTTGTCAGAATTTTGCCTAACTTTGAAAATGCAGATTTAGCGAGAGCTATCCTTCTCTTGATCTCTGTCTCGCATCTGGCATCTTCGGTAATCATGCTGCCGAGGTAGTTAAATGAGGAGACTTGTTTAATAGTCTGTTCTTTCAGTTTCAAGTTACATTTTGGACTGCTCTTCTTGGATACCACCAGGCACTTTGTCTTGGTATAGTTGATCCCTAGTCCCATTCTCTCACTTTCTTTTACAACTATATTCAGGAGTCTTTGGAGATCTTTCTCTGATTCAGAAAATAAAACAGTGTCATCAGCATATCTAATATTTGTGATTGACTGACCACCCACTTGTATCCCATTTTCATCTTCCAATTCTCTTAGAATGATTTCACTATACATATTGAACAGGTCTGGCGACATAACACAACCCTGTCTGACTCCCCGTCTGATGTTGATATATTCACTACACTCTCCTTCTACCCTGATGCATGCAAACTGATTCCAATATAGACTTTGTAGCAGTCTTAGATCTTTCCTATATATATCAAGCTTTTTCAGCTCTTCAAAAAGTTCTGAATGTCTTACTTTATCAAAAGCCTTTGAATAAATCAATAAAACACATGTACACATCCTTTTGCATTTCGACTGCTCTCTCCGTTATATTTCTAACCACAAATATTGCATTTCTTGTGCCCGCATCTTTTACAAAACCAAATTGTTCCCTTCCGACCATGGGAGTTATGCTTCTTCTTGCTCTCAAAAGCAGAATCCTCAAAATAATCTTAGTGATATGGCAAATAAGGCTGATTGTCCTATTTTGCTCACAATCCACGGCTCCCGGTTTCTTTGGGAGAGAAATGAAAATGGATCTGCCCAATTCATCTGGAAATGTTCCGTCATCATATATTTTGTTGATAATTTCTGTTAATCTATCAACACCATATTCCTCTAATGCTTCAAACATTTCAGTGACCACACCATCTGGTCCAGCTGATTTAAGAATTTTCTCCCCTTTGACTTCATCTGCAAAACTCGGCATTGCTTCCCTACTATCCTCAAAAAGTTCGCCAATGTATTGCGTCCACCTACTCATTTTGTCCTTCATTTCAAATAGGATTGACCCATCTTTTCCTTTGATACAGCCAGGGTTTGAACAACCAGACTTTTTACCTGAAATCTCATTTATTCTTTGGTAAACACTACTATTCTTATCGAATTGATTTTCAATTTCTACACATTGTTCGTTTAGCCAGCTCTCTTTTGCCTCATTACATTTTTGCCTAATTTGTTTGTCTAGGTCCCTATATTTCTTGCATTGTCTATTTCCGATTTTCTGTCTATCTTTCATCATTAAAAGAATCTCCTCTGTCATCCATTTGTTCCTTCTTTTTCTCTCTTTCGTCGGCACATACTCTTCCGCTGTTTCTACCAGAATATTTCTCATCGTCTCCCACGTGTTTTCTTCACCTTCATCTATGAGCAACTCAAACCTATTCTTTACTTGTACAGTAAATTCTTGACGTATGTCCGGTTTACTCAACTGTTTAAAATCCAATATTTTAACAACTTTTGGTCTCTTGAGTTTCTTTAATTTGCACTGAAGTGTACATATCACCGGCACATGATCACTTCCGCAGTCAGCCCCTGGATACGTTTTTGATTGTTTCACTGCTCTTTTAAATCTATTATTTATGGCAATATAGTCTATCTGGTTTCTGACGATGTCGCCAGGACTCTTCCAAGTGTATACTCGTCTAGGGTGTTCTTTGAACCAAGTATTAGTGATGCCCATGTTCTCCCCTCACACCACTGAACCCATCTGTCCCCTCGTTCATTCCTTTCACCAATTCCATGCGGACCTACTGCTTTGCCCTCTATACCTTGACCGACTTTAGCATTCAGGTCTCCCAGGACAATGACAATGTCATTCGATTTGGACTGAGATTTAGCTTTATCTAAGGAATCATAAAAGGTGTCAATAACTTCGTCAGCACTATCTGCCGTTGGTGCATATACCACTATGATTGAGATGTTAAAAGGGTGTCCCTGTAATTTCACTAGGAGCACCCTATCACTTACACACCAGTGTCCCAACACACTCTTTGAGATATCTGGATCCAGCAGTAACCCCACACCTCTTTCATGCTTTTCACCTCCTGCATAAATCAATCTGTACTCATCTATCACAAACTCGCCGTTATTCAGCCATCTTGTTTCATTTAGTCCTAATATGTTGACATTTAGCCTCATCATCTCTTGTTTAACATTTTCCAGCTTGCCGCTCTGATACAGTGTTCTCACATTCCATGTTTCAACTCTGATGGTATTCCTATTGCGAACAGTAGCTGGCTGACGGTCGGGGCCCACCTGTCGCCCATGGGACACCCTACCGGGCGAGGTGCTTGTACCTTGAGGTAGACGAGCCCCCTTCACGCCTTTGGCTTTTGCTTTAGAGTTGTGGTTCATCATGATTGTTCTTGGAAAAAAATAGTGAAGTGGTTTTCCGTTGCCTTCTTCACCGCAGTAGTTAGCCGTATCTGGGATTATCCAGCACGCCAGTCATTATCAGAGGTTCACCGTTGTCCTAAAAGGATCTTCCGCCGAAACACTCCTACTGCTTCGCTGCTGCCCAATGCAGAGCAAGCTAGGCTTATTTAAAGGCGGCCTAAACTCGCCTTCCCAATTCAACGTCTTAGGGGATGCAAGTTTTTATTGGTCCTACTGGTGCCACCCAGTACCACCACCAGCCCCCTGATGTTGAATGGTCCCCTTTTAGTCGCCTTTTACGACACGCAGAGGATACGTGGGGAGTATTCTTGACAGGCCCACCCCACCAGTGAAGTGAAGTGAATAACGATCAAAATTGATACATGTTATAACAGGAGAGCCATTTGGAAATCCAATTGACACAGTGAACATAGAGAATAGACTTTACCAACGTAAGAGCAAATAGGTCCCTCACCAACTTTTGGGGCAATTTCAAGCCCGATTTGCATAATATTTTGCCGAATGACGATCACATTTTACTACAAAATTATTGATAATCGCCCAGGATAGGCTTTATAACTGCCCCAAAATGGTGGGACACACATTTATTCTCATGTTAGGCACTACTTGTTAATACTCAACATATTTTAAACAATGTATCCGAATATTACAGCAAAAAAATTATCTGTAGTCGGAATTCATGTTTTTAAAATGTCATCAGCAGTTCAACATGCAAATAGATGTTATACACATGATTCACGGTGAATTCATCTAAACATTAAGCAAATTAACAGTAGTTCGTTATAACCTCGTTAGACTAACTAGACAGTTTTAACAATTTGAAAATGATATTTTTTCAGAATTCTAAGGGTTCTGGTTTTAACTCACATTTACGTCCAAAGAGTTTGCATTTTTTTTGTGCTGTTTTTGTATTCTGCCTGATTTAATTTTAGACAACCCGTTATATTTTGCTTTTTGAATGATTGTTTTCTTCTTCTAAATTACATTTCGGCCAATCCATATCTGAACATCACAAGTTGGTGTGTATATATAATCCGTAATTCAACGTAGTTGTCTCGGTCTTTGTGGACCATGTCGTGGGCCATGTCATGGACTTTCTATTATCTATATTTCATTCACGGTACCATAGGTTTCTTTAGTTAGTCTACCTTGTGTATATATCAGTGTAGTCACCCACCCCCTCTCTCTCTCTCTCTTTAATTTGGCCTACACACTTTCATTTACAAGATGTAGGTAAAGACGGAGGGACCAAGTTCGATTCATTGACCAACTCCCTGGATCCATGCACTTTTGTTTTCCTGGAAGATTTTACTCCACGATATGTATGCATTCGCATGACGTTCTGGTTATGATATACATGATCACACGGAATTGTTTTCTCTTCTTCCTGCCTAGTGTTTTCTGAAGGCAAATGTTCATCCCAGTCGTGCTCCACGGAATCCCCAGAGGCATTGGAATATGCATCTGCGGACTGACTTGATGTGACAGAACTGTAACTGCTACAAGACACAGAAGATTCTACTATTTCAGACTGCACATGTCCTGCATGTAGGCAATTGTTTTTTGACAAAGAGGAGAGAACTGGTGCCCCTATGGGTTCTTCGTAATTCTGATCAAGTGTGGTCTCGATATTCTCAGGGCTGGTCGATGCATTGTGTTGTGGATTTGGAGCATCAAAAGTTTCACTTTTTTCGATACCCATAGCGCGAATCTCAGCAAGGATATCACTACTTCTATCTTGCTTTTGGAGACACCTGTATATTAACACGGTACAAAAGGCACAAAGACATGCTGCAAATAAAATGCTCATGACGATACCGATGACAGTTATCACAATGAACTGAGATCCCCTTAGACCAAATATCTGATCATCTTTGCCTTTTTCTTCCACCCCTCTCTCTGTTTGTTCCGCTAAAGCTGCAACGGAAACGCTTGAAGACTGATCTTCTAGAGTATGAAGAGATCTTTGGGCTATTACTCCCAGAGAGTTGTGAGTCACCCCGGGTAAAGTAGACGCAGACAGAGAGGCATCCGCAGGAAACTCAAAGGCAATATTTTTCCAGATGGTGCGGTTATCGATGGACGTTTCACAAGATATATTGAAATATGTATGTTTGTGACCAAATAAGCTGACAGTCATAATGGAACCGCCAAACAAGCCAGATTCCCGGATATGAAAGGTCTTATCATCCGAGGCTGGGAAGTTATTCACGTACCATTTTAGAAGTCTCGACCTTAATGAAATGATATCATGACATTCAACAACACATAGGAAAGACGTTTCTTCAGGCAAATCAAGCGGTTGGAGATTTAGCGCAGCGTCAATGCACGTCAGCATGTCAGATGCAGCAGAATAAATTTTGTTTTCACCCCGTACAGTAGAGTCATTTATATTTATGCTAAACAACCTATCAATGATGATTTCAGTCACAGTCTTTGATGTTCCCAAAGAATTGGTCGCAGAGCACGCTGCTGTGACTAGCTGATATCTGTCCGAGTTATGGTCACTACTATTCCTTGCAAGCGATAAAGCAATGCTCGGACCAGTTTCGCCATCACAGCCGTCCAGGAGATATTTAGGATGACATGTCCAAGCAATCGTGTCTGCTGCTGGAAAACTGTTGACAGAACAAGTTAGTTGCAGTATGTATGCAGAAGGATGACTCGGAAACAACTGGACACCTGAAGGAAGAATGCCAACCTCAGGTCGGTATAATACAACAAAGGGTCCCATTGTACAATGGATTTCTTGATCGGGAAAAAATGCAGGACTAGTGGCAACACAAGACAGCGTTTTGGAGTGAAAACTTCGATTGATTTCAAACGTCTGATTCAGGAAAAAAGTGCCATTTTCATGGACAAGACTATGTTCCCTGGTATAATACATAGAAGCATCCCCTTCTCCTATTCTCCACGTAATATTTACAGGGGGACGCCCCACTGGAACTTCACACCGAGCAACTAGATTATCCATTTTGGTCAGTACCTTCACATGTTGTGGAGCGCATCCTATTTCTTCCTTGCTCGGGAAATACGCCACGTTGATAGTTGCGACGGTAGAGTAAAACGTTTGCCAATTGCTTAGATCAGTCACATGCCGTAAAACACACTTTGCAGTTGCTGCATTTCCACTTACGTTAAAGATGGAGAGTTTAGATGTTTTCCGACAGGTTCGATCATCAAAGGAAATTGATACCTTTGTTATGTATTCACGGGGATTCACTTGCCATGTCAAGGAATCCTGTCTATCATTGGATCGAGATACGGTGCAGTTCAATACAGCATCCTCGCCTACATGAAGAGTCACATCTTGTGGTTGTTTCGAGAAAAAGGGGCTATTTTGATTTGTACATGCTAATGTTATTCTCCATGTGTTAACATATAGTGCAAGAAATATATGAAATGCAACAGCATGACGCGAGTTCATTGAGGAGGTAAACATCTTGCAACCATCAACAATAGCCGCTATAGCTCGATTGATAAAAGATCAATTGTTCAGCATATTTGATATCATGGTTGCAAGTGACGACGGGCGCATAAAATAGTAGCCATCATTTATCAAAAGAATTACACTTTCATCGCATGTACTGACAAAGCTTGGAGCATTTTCTAATCTCGCTTTCGATTCAAGGACTCAACAACTTTTAATGACATGGAGCAGTTTTTTTTTTTTGTCTTTTCTTTTCACTATTAAACAATTACCGAGAGTTAACAAAACATAAACTACAAGTAATTAATTGCAGGCACTTATGATTTATTCCATGCAATCTCGTTATGAACGATTTATGTATTGAAATGCCTTAGTCGGTCTTTGTCGTCAATCAATTTTGATAATTATATTCTATCTATCTTGTTTTGTTTTTGTCTCTCTTCTCAACATTATGTAAGTATCTTATTTTTTGTATGAATGTACAATGTTCCCCTTTTGCATGTATGTTTACGCTTTCAATTGTTAACAGTTTGTATCTGATAACGTATTATCTGAAATTTATGGTTTGGACCTTGTTGCAAACTAGCCTTGTGTTAAACAAGTTATCCAATAAAGTATACTTCTACTACTACTACTACTACTACTACTACTACTTCTAATACCGTAAGAGTATGTTTCGTTACAGTTGGGTTTACGATTATTAAACCTGCGTATATGTGGGAGCGCATGACTTTACTTTTTGCAATACTCTAAATTGTCTTCATTCACAGGCATAAAGTCCTTCATTAAGAAAATACGTTCAAATATCAGGATTAGAAAAAATGAAGCAACCTGTAATTTTGCACAATAAATAATGTGTTATTTTCTTTGGTCATTTCAACTTAGAAATAATTGTCTATTTGTTTACTTATGTCGATAGTGGTGTTCTATATAAAATGTGGTAAGAAAGTATGATACCATACAGATCCTTAATTTTTTATTAAAAAAGCAGATTCTCCGCCCAAATGTTAGGAGACGGTTGCCCACGATAGATGCAGCCCCCTCTCACCCTCTCACCGCCTAGTATGGCCTTGACTACTACAATATTCATGATAGTTGATCCAATAATGATAGCTTGACCAATTGCTTGGCTTCTGAATGAATGACTACATAGTTTCTAATTTACAGAGAATATGACAGACGATAAGAAATCACATTCTGGCAGTGTTGACGTGCTAGTGGTAGTCGACGGACTGTTTCCGTCTGCTCGAAGGGGTTACCAATTACCAAGACATGATGTAATAAACGTAAGATTTAAATATAACGGGGCAACTCTTAACAAGAATTCATTACCTGAATTTGTTAATCTGATGAAGGAAAAGGTAAATAAAGTTTCTTTACAATACCTTACTGTTGACTGTCTTGATGGTAAACAATTTGAACATGTTAGTAAAGAAGATCGGAAATTTACAATTAACCCTTACTGTACTGGGCTATTTTGAGCACCAACTGACTGGGGGGGGGGGGCTGGGAGGCCCCCCCCCCCCTATGATCTCGGCCGTCGATTGTCCGATGAACACGAAAATTTGCATGTTTGTAGATATTTACGTAAGGAACAAGATGGTATAATTAGTTTTTTCCGAATATGCAAATTTTTGTCGTTAGCCTAATTAATTATGCAAAATGCGCTAATTTTATGCATTTTACAGAAAACGTGTCAAACTCCACTTTTTGAATGTTGAAACTCATTATTCATATGAAACTTCTTTTCTAACACAAAAAAGTTATTTTAATGTAATTAATAATGATAATTTATGCAAATTTTGATGGATTTTCAATTTTTGTTTTGTTTTTTTGATGACATGCGCATACTAATTGTTATGTAACGCCTTACAGGTATATCCAATTTCGACGAAAATGGTATCAAAATGTGCGTAAGACTTGAGGGAAAAAAGTCATGAAACGACAATTCAAAATTCCAAGCGGTTGCGGCGCAATCTCCGAAAATGTCGAGGAGGGGGGGCCTCCCAGGCCCCCCCCCCCCCCCCAGTACAGTAAGGGTTAATGGCCAGTTATTTTTTGACACTTTGTTGATGAAGTTCCGGGCGGTGACAATTATGTACGCAATTCGACAGAGAAAGAAAGAAAAAAGTGTAGAAAAGGACTTTGAAACTGAGATAGTTAATTTAGAGGGACTGTTGGAACAAAACACAAATACCAGAGAAAATTTAGGGGGAAAAAATACTGAGAGGTGATTTAGAGCAATTCAGACACCAGAAGCTTGAAATGGCAGCTAATAGGCTACGACTTCAAACAATGCAATATGAGGAAAAAAACATCCACATATTTTTAGAATCTAGAAAACCAAAGGATATTTGAAAAAACGTTTGTAAAATTGATTGACGACAATGGTACAGTGTTGCAACAACAAGAGGATATTTTGAAAGAGGTTGGGTTATATTACGAACGTTTGTATAAATATCATCCAAATTGTGATGCAAAAGATCTTTTTTCTCAAATAAGTGAAAAACATTTTCAAAGTTTCACAGAAGAAAAGTTTATCTCTTAGATGAATAATTTCTTACAGTAAAATTGAATATGCAGAAAAGAATATGAAAAATAATAAAGCTCCAGGCCAAGATGGACTTACTGTGGAACCTATCTCGCAAAATATTATTTCCTAATCAAACAGGTCGTTTGTCTGGACGATTTTTTGGTGAAAATATTAGAACCTTATATGACATAATTCCTTACAATAAAAAGGAAAACGTTCCTGGAATGATTTTGTTAATTGATTTCGAAAAAGCATTCGATACTGTTTCTCGCCCCTTTTTGTATAAAACACTTTCCTTCTTATACAGTAGGCTTGCGGTTGCATCATGTGAGAGCGAGTGAGGATTAGGGAGTCCTGAAAAGGACTCTCGGTAATCTTTCTTGAGTGTGTGTAGTCCTAAAAAGGACTGTTAACGTAGTCTTGAAAAAGACTGTCGGTTATCTTTCTTAGCTTACTTTCCTTCTTTAAGTTTACTAGTTCGTTTATAAAGTGGATAAAGATATTGCATAGTGGTGCATACTCTAGTGTTATGGTGAATGTACAAATAACATCGAGATTTCGTGTAGAAAGGGGATGTAGGCAAGGAGATCCACTTCCGCCATACTTGTTTTTGTTATGCGCAGAAATTCTTGGGATGTTAATTCGAAATACACATTCGGTGCAAGGAATTTCTGTTGGTTTAAAAGAATTTCAGATCCTTCAGTATGCTGATGACACAATATTGTTTCTTGATGGCACAGCTACTAGTTTCTGTAATGTTTTGGATTCATTCGGAAACTGTAGTGGGCTGGAGATCAATATCCAAAAAACAAACGCAATCTGGATTGGGGCCTCAAAATGTAATGAAGATATAGAATTAGAAGGAAGACAAGTGAATTTTGTACATAATGATTTTTTTCTCGTTATCTTGGTACTGACTTTCATGTTGTAATTGACAAAATGCCAGATTATAACTACGACAGAATTTTCGACAAAGTAAAACGCCAGATGATTTCTTGGATCAAAATGAACATTACGGTTCTTGGAAGAGTTACAGTTGCTAAATCATTACTGTTACCACAGTTTAATCATCTTTTCATGTCAATCCCAGATCTTTTAGCTAAGTTAACGAAACCCATAAAAGGTAAGTTCTTTAAGTTCTTTAACTTTATAGAGAAGAATAAGCCAGATAAAACTATTAGGAAATAGGTTGTTGGCACATATGAAGAAGGGGGACTTAAAATGCCAGATATCAAGTTTTTTAACATGTCACTAAGTTAACATGGTTTTTAATAATGATGTTAATCATTTAATGCAATCATTTAAAAAAAAACATTTGTAGTAGGGTTTCGTGATGAATATTTTTCGGCATTGTCTCATGAATTGCTAATCCTTTTTGGAGACATGTATTTCATGCTGTGTCTATGTTGAGTCGTGCAGAGGGAGAAAATAGGTTATCTTATCCGTTGTAGAGAAATAGCTCGATAAACATTGGACAAAAATCTGTGTTTTTAAAATCTGGTATATGAAAAGGGCATCAGATGTATCAATGACTTGATTGATGATAAGGGAAAACTTTTGACTCGTGAGCAGTGTGAACGAAAATCCATCTTGAAAGTAAATTAAATGTCTTTTTCTTCTGTAACTCAAGCTAAAAAGTGTCGATATCGAAGGCATATTGAACAATGTGAAAAAATGTTGTAGATCCTGTAATTCAATTCAACTCAATTTCGATTTATTACAAATATACCAAATAAAAAGTCCAAAGATTAACAATGTATCATATAAAAATGCATTAAAAACAGTATATTTAAATATTCAGTTATAAGTTAAAGTACACGCCGTCACAAATTAAAATACTAGTACATGACATTAAAGTTTGTCAATATATTTACAAAAAAATTATTGGAAAAACAAGTTGTGTACCCTTAATATGTCTAAAATGGGAACGACATTTAGACTGAATGTCAAAGGATGCAGAAATATCATAGAATGATATTTCGTTTTACTCCAAATATCGGTTTAAGATACTTCAGTATAATATAGTAAATAGGTTTATGTATTTGAACAAGCAACTGTATATGATCAGAATAGTGAGTAATGATAAATGAATCTGGAATGAAACGGTGAAATGGATAAATATAGGTTCTCGATTATAGATAGAATTTAATTTAGAAAATGTAATTCTGGGTCTTGAAGAGAAAATAAACGATGCTTTGAATTGCATGGTGACTTTGGTTAAGCATCAGATATTCGTTCAAAAGCTTGATAACAAAATTCCCAATTCTACTTCTTTGAAGAATAAAAATATTAAATATTTTGAAGACGAGAGATATATTCATTCTATATCTGGTGTATATAACAATTTTTTAAAACTACATGGCAGTCACTGCAACATTTGTTTTTATGAGCAACAAGAGAGAAATTGTGAAGTATTTGTTTTATTTGAGTTAAAGAATGACTTTATTTTATTAATTTGTAAAATGTTTTGTTTGACTCAATAAAATAGCCTTTTGAGGGCTAAAGAGAAAATTGTTTAAATCATAACAATGTACCAGTGCCTATTATGCATTTAAGACTCATACTCTATTGATAAAGAAGTGAGTATAACGAGCTCGGGCTATCTGTTTTTATCAAACAGAGTACAGTACGTAAGCGTGGATATGGTGAACAATAAAGCATTGATGGCGAAAACATAAATGCAAATATCAAACGCACAATGTCAACTGAAGGAAATAGATAGAAAGTTGTACACATTTAATCATACATTTGGTGAACTTTATCTATTGGTATCGTGCGGAAAGCGTTTGTTTAGTATGTATCCAATTACATTTTATCGCTACCAATACGAAACATATCAACTTTACGTATGATTTTATGTTTCCCAGCCTTGTGATTTGGTTCGATAGAATATTCAAACAAGAACAGAAAATGTCAAGAAAAAATGGAAAATAGCCTACATGTACTCTCTCATATCAAAGATTATTATGTTCTTCGAATATGCAAAGCAAATAAGAAACTGATCAGCAAGTATTAGCCAGTTATATATCTGGCATATACTTTAATTCTGATATTAAACGTTTAGTGGGTTATCAGCATAGTATATATATTTTTTTTCAAATGAAGCTCGATAACTATCAAATGATAAATTGAAATGAGAAACTGAAAGTGAAATTTCCATCAAAAACGGTCCATAGTGTTAACATTAACTTACATTAGTAATTGGTGCTGAAACATGGCATTAGGTGAATGAAGTGAATGCGCAAACCTTGGTAACCGTTTCAGATCATTCATTTTCAGTAAACTTACCTTACAAAAATGGGGAATATAGATAACCATAAACAATGAAAATCAAAACCATGAGCACAGAGTATATAACCTTCAAACAATTAAACAAAATAATATAGTTAATAGATTTCTAAACTGTATTACCCTCGAGTTCTCCCTTTCCGATAAACAAACGTTCAAGCCTTACCGGTTCGGTGAAAACTGGAGGTAAACATGTGATAGCTGAAATGATAGAGGTAACGTGTCAGAGGTAACAATTTTAGGGGTACCAATGTATCTGAGATAATAACGCCAGAGGAGGAAAATACACTTTGAGATAAAAACCAAAACATGTATCGACTCTTCTGCTTACTCCTGCCGATATCAAAATTATCGTCCGGTCAATCATTTATGGTCAATCATTGCAATTAATTAATCATTATATCACCAGACACCTCGGATACCTCTCGAATCGAGAAGATATTAATACGATAAATGGCACGTTACATCATTGCGCATTTATCATTAAAGTTAAACAAATATCACAATTTGTTTAGACGTTAAACAATTCAAAGTTTGTAGTCGTTTATTCAAACATTTTACAAATATACAATAATGGGGAAATTGAGTGTCCGGTAATAAGTCAAGGCTTTAATATACAATTCAAACAATGGGTGATAAGTTTTTGGGACTATTTAGGATTATTTTTAATGTTTCTAGTCTACCCCTACTTACTGGCTATAGCTCGGGGGGGGGGGGTAACTCGTCCATGTCAACAAAGGCCGTTGTGTCCTCTTCATCAACGGGCTTCCAGCCGCAGGAGAATCTGACATACTTCTCGGGGCATTTGCATGTCTTATATCTAGACATTAGATATGCTATTAGTATCAAAATAGCAAAAAAAAACAAGATGAAAAAGGTGAGCGTCAAAACATAGACCATATCGTAATACACACCATTGGTGTCCTTTGGCGTGGTTATATTATGCACAGGATTAGTAGTACTTTGTAGATTGAGTGTAAAATCATCACATTTTGAAATATCATTAACGTTCCTTTCTGTACTAGTGCAACAACACAACGGTTCCTTTTTCACCACAAAAATCTGCTGGTACAATATCGTGGGATTTCTAAACAGATCTGTTTTAGGCATGGCTAACTCACTGTTTTGAATGCAAATGATATACCCATGAACATTACCTGCTTCTGCGGTACATTCTATGACGTCAAAATGAAATGTTTCATTAAATTTTGATGGCAGAAGATCACAATGAGCTTTACCAGGTGCATAATCAACTATTAAATCCACCTCATTCAAAATGACATAAACTGGTGAATTAACATTGGAAACAAGACACCGATATATCCCTGCATCGTATCGCGAAACATTAAGTATAGTCAAATATAAGCTACTCCAATTCTCATTTAAAATTGTTTCTTGTACCTTAAATCGTGACTGCTGATCAGGCTTAAAGTGTGAGTAGTTAAAATGATCATCTCTATAAAATGCTGGATTGTTTTCATATTGCAGTTGAAAATTGACATCATTTGTTGAATTATATCTGAAAAGAAGTTCTACATTCTCTCTTTCTATTGATATCACTTGAGAGCTGCCGAAGCGCAATTTGATAATGAATGAAATAAATATGCAAACATTAAAAACGTATGAACACTTGGCAATCATGGCTATTAGGTCATCTACATTGATTACACTTGTCTACAGGACAAAAATACTACGCGTCTCAGTTTGTAGTCAGAATGAAAAAGAATTATGACTAAAACAAATTTGTAAAACACATTAAACAATATACATGGGACAAAGTGTCAATCGTGTAGTAGACGAGTTCGTTTGCTCTTCAGCGTCTTCGGTAGGTTGTGGGGCGAGGAGATTAAATACTTCCTCGGACCTTTCGCTTGAGAACGAACAGACTCTGTTGTTGGAAGCAAATCTCGACGCTCAAAGTTTTGCTATAAAAATGGTCGACATATAGAGAAACGAGAAGGCTATCTTCTCGAGAGACCACAAATTCAGCTTGGACAGTCTCCTGCGATGTGCACTCTTACACAGATAGTTCTGAGATAATTATTTCCACGTCCTGATTGCTGCTTCGGGAGGACATCAACATAGTAATATTTCATTAAAAACAGACATTCACAGTATATAAACCGTTATCACATGGCCGGTCGTACAGTAATGATGTACCTCGTCATTGATAGGAATATAGTGTATTTCGAACCATGGAACTGAAAAGTAGGCCTAACGGCGGCAAAGGTGGTATACGATGAGATTCATCTGAAGAAAACAAACGCAAATAAAGACATGTCAAAATGAAATTGTCACATTCATATGTCTGCTTCTTATGTAAAACAAACGCAATAAAGAACTTACGTTTTGTAATAACTATGTTAGGAGATGGTATAGAATTTGTATTTGAATTTGAATATTTACAGACATTGATGCGACAAATATTGTTAAGAAATCGATTATAAGGTAATAAAGGTCAGCCACTTTTTTCAAAATACATCACAACCTTTCATAATATGATACATGATTTAAGAGAAATATTGAGTATTTTAACAGTGCAAGCTTTAATACTTTTCCTGAAATTGCATAGTGAGAATGAATGAAATAACAAGCTCCTCAAATCGTCGCTGTTTTCACGAAGTGACGGTAGTGAAAAAAAATTGCATTCATTTTGCGTTACGATTTTCCTCACTACCGTCACTTCGTGAAAACAAGGACGAAATGTCAAGAACAGAGACATGTGTATAATATTATCATCTTACGGCTACATTCCACTTCTAGAGTCTATTCCTTAAGTAAAGCCATCCATGGGTTCACATGATCAACATACTGGTCTCGTGGACCCCTGACATTTCGTATTAATGTTGAGGAGATCGGCCTCATTTTGGCTGTCGGTCAACTAGGATGTCTCGTATTTCACATTGACCACATATTAACTGCAGGCAATCGATATATGCACGTGGCCATTTGTAATCAAAAAGAGTAATGAACACATCTGTAATGTCCTCATCACAATGAGAATAAAAACATATATTAAAATAAAACTTTATTCAGAGCATCGGTACTAATCTCACCTGTGCTGCTGCGGTGGTTCAGTTATTCCCTGTCTAATAAACCTAGTCGTGTTTCGTTTTTCGGATGATGACGCAATGGTCCTATTGATAAGTCTGTAACGAGAGCTTTGAATAACGAACATTTAACATATCTAGGACTCCTCATATGAAGTCGGTACAGCCCAAGATTGTCTGGTGGAAAGTTGTATTGTTCCACAAAAACGATTCAAACATTTTGCTCATGATTTTAATCGTCAAGGTAAATTGCTGATTCCGACTACCGAAAAAAAAGTTCATTTACCTTTCTTTCACAATAACACCTTAATAATTAACATCATATGATCGATGGCATATTAAAGGGTTGAAATTCGCAGTATAAAGCTAAGAAAGGTTATCTACATAGTAAATAGACATAAAAGATGGCAATAATCTCCTAGATTCGTACGAAGTGCAAACCAATTTGAACTTTACCATCCTTCAAGTGACGTAACTAAACCTTGTTGTCAGGAGGGGCAAAGCATCGGGGTCAAAGATGATTAGGTATTTCAACAAGAAATCCACTTTTTGTGAGGACTCAATTAGTTTGTACGACCCGGGGAGGGGAATAACGTGATGGACGGTTCTTTTCCTCACTGCTTCTTAATTTGTAATTTATATATTTTTTTATTTTTTTGTTATTGTCTAAACTGTAATGTGATTAGTAAGAGCGATATTCAATTATATTATATTTTTCCTGCTTTAGAACGAATATCAGTTCTTAAGATTTGTAGGAAAAGCTTCATAATTTGTTATTTTATTAAGCTTTAGAAATTAGGAGTATTTCACTTTCACTTCATTATATAGTTATAATTCCTATTCTATCCTTACCATCATGGTATTGTAAAGTCGCATATGACCATGGACCAGGCGCGTACGCAGGATTTTTTCAAGGGGGGGGGGGGGGGGGGGTTTAACATTTATAAATCGGGCCGAAAATTTCGTAACGCCTCAGCCCACCGCTGAATAAGCGGGGGGGGGGGGGGGGGTGGGGGGGGGGGGGGGGGGTAAGAGGACACTTTTTTTTTTTTTTTTTGGTCCCAAAAAAATCGCAACGACTCAGCAGACCGCTGAATAAGCGGGGGGGGGGGGGTAAGGGTACGAGGACACCTTTTTTCTTTTTTTTTTACCTCGAAATTTGAAAATTTGACATTTTGCTCCGTTGGGGGGGGGGTAGGGTCACCTGTTTTTGGTCAGTCATGGGGATAATTTTTTTTTTTTTTTTAAATAATAAAAAAAAAAAAAAATCCAAAAGGGGGGGGGGGTTAACCCCCCAAACCCCCCCCCCCCCCCTTTTAACAGCAAATGTGATAATTGTCTACTTGCAATCATTTCTTCACTTCGCTACAAATCGGTTATTATTATTTTCTTTCAGTTCACGAAGCCTTTAGATACTCTTGTGCATGTCATTTTAATCATTCACAGCATCAAAATAAGCATGAACGGGAAGTTAACCTTGGCATTAAAATAAATATGAGCACAAAAAATATACGAACGGTCATAAAAGAGTAAAAATTCTGATGAAGACTAAGAAAATATATAAAGAAAAAAGATTATTCGTGAAATAAAGTGGAAACTTTGCTATATGGATATATATATAAATTATATATATATTCAACTGTATATGAGTATATACATATATTTATATGTATATAATGCAATGAAAAAGAAAAAGAGAATATTCGTTTTTTGTAACTTAAATTAAAAGTTCCCCATTACTGTCATCCCTTTATGACATTTTTTGGCAAAGGTTGAAAAAATGTCTTTGCCGGGAAATAGGACCCAGTTCAGAACACCAAGGTCTTAACTACTTGATTGGTGTGTTTTTCCTTCAGTTTCTACCTTCTAAAAAGTTTTGCGTCACCCTTCCAAATTCATTCCGAAAGGTTCGTTTTTTTCATCACTCTGGTTCACGTCAAGTGCCATGTAAACATGCATTGAGACATTTTTGTTTCTAAAAACAATTACATTTTGAGTGTGGTAAATATGATGTTTTGTAAACGAAACACACTAGATAAGATATGATATTATTTATTCAGGCACCTCGCTGCCCATTACATGAAAACAAAAGTCATAATATGCAGTCACCTCGATGCACATATTCGGGTATCCCGTTGTCCAGAATCACCCTGTTTCTAAATGTTTTGAGCGAGTGAAGCGGACGAGCGTGGTAATGTGCAATTCTGACATAGAATATACACGATATATATGGACACTTTGCTGTCCAAAGATCTTACTGTTTCTAAATTTACGAGATAGCAAAACGAGCGAGGTACCCCCCCCCCCCCCCCCACTTAAATCTCTTTAAAATGTTATTTATTCTTAGAAATACATAGTGGTTCTAATATTTCGTTTTCGCGAAATTGACGTTTATTTTCACAATTTCAAAAAATAGATGTTCAATTAATTAATTTCACTCGCGGCACCCCGGTTTAAAAAAGCTGCGCTAGACAACAGACACGGGCCAGTGGATTAATAAAGGTTGAACATTTGTCTATCTATAGGGCAAGTGAACCTAGTGTCGCCGAAGACACTGGCCCGTCTCCGCTGTCTAGTAGTTAAGGCATTGGCGTCCTCGTTGACTAATTAGTCCTAAGTCAGTGACCCGTGTTCGTTAATTTTCGGGAAAAATCTTTTCAACCTTTGCAAAAATTTCCAAAAAGGGAGGAAAGTAAAGGGGAACTTGATTTAAGCTACGCAACCATTAATTTCTCATTTTCTTTCACATTGTTTATATTTCCAAGTTGCCAAAGCTGTAATATTGATAATTTAATCTCCATTTTGTATGTATGTGTATATATATATATATATATATATATATATATATTTGTATAACCTAAGCCATTCTAAAATGTTTTTAAACATTCTTTACATTTGTTCAATAATTGTCAATGTTTTTATTTTTATTTATTCAAATATATAAATATTTATTGCCATATTTATTGGAACCAAAAGAGATACATAACATGGGTAGAAGTAATTTACCCTGTGAACTTTATAGAGACTGTATGATACAGATCATAGCATCATGTGATCTTTATTGATCATTAACCTAGGAGGTCTACTTAAGAGATAAGGACAGTAAGATGAAATTAAAATATATGTTTATATATACATGCAGATATATAGGTTAACTTTTATATGCATATGACAAACAGATAAATGAGTACGTTGATGACTGTTGTTCATGGTATGTGAGTTCCAAAGTTGAATAACTTTATGATGACATAACTTTATGATGACATAACTTTATGATGACATAACTTTATGTTAATCATTGACATATGCCTACTCCCAAAATGCAAATAACCTAGTTCATGCAGAAAGGACCTACGTGGGACCAATTCAACATGATCATATTTACTTGACTCGAGGAGAAGGGTGTACACCAAAAGAGGGCGCAATTGAAAATACATAACAGCAATGCGCGATGGCCAACATCGCGCGATGGCCGAGAGGTCTGAGGCGCTGACTTTAGATACATCACACCTTTTGTACGCAAGAGTTCGAATCTCATCTTCGACAAAAAAAAAAAAAAGTATTTTTTACGTACTTAAAAAAGCTGTACTATAGAGAATTGTATGACTGTGAAATTATTTAAAAAAAGTAATTGTTACGGTAAAGGTCTCCATATTTTAGAAGAAGACTTTTATTAGCAGTCGTCCTCTTTTTCTTTTCTTTTTTCTTTCTTTTTTTCCTTTTTTTTTCACAAGAAAGCTGTTACTGTCCATACGACTTGTTTTGTTTCTGGATACTTATAAGCTACTCATTGAAATTAATCTATTAGAACCTAAATATATAGAGAGAATATGTTAGAAGTGGTATGGACTTTATAGTGTAAGGGGATGGAGTACAGCAAGTTAACAAAAAGTTACTTAAAATGGTCCGGAAAAGGGGGTTTGGCTTTTTGCGGCGGGCCCTCGGTTCCTTTCGGTGCGCTATGATGCGTCCGTGTCTTTGTGTGTTTTTGGTTAGTTTTTGTTTGTGTGTGTGTGTTGTGATGTTTTGTCTTTGTATTAGTGTTGTGTCTTTTTATGTTAAGGTGAAAGGTGCAAAAATGCTATCATTGGTACACTTGTCGATATTTAATGTTCAATTTAATGATCTAAGAACAAATGAGGTATTGATCGTATATACACGTATATTAGGAAATGTAATAATGCATGATGGATAGGAAGAACGATCTGTTGAATTTTGTTTCATTGAATGTTAAGGGTCTTAGAGACGTTACCAAAAGGAACGCTATAGTAAAGTGGAGTAGACAGAGAGGGGATATAATTTTTTTTCAGGAAACTTTTAGTACAAACGATGTTGAGGATCGATGGGAGAGGGAATGGAGTGGGGAGTGTTTTTTTAGTCACGGGAGCAACCACAGTCGAGGAGTTTGTATTCTGATTTCACAAAAACTGAAGTTGAAGGTATTGAGAAGTGAGTGTGATTCAGACGGGAGGTACATTATTTTAGAAATTGAGGTACAAAACATAAGATACATTATTTGTAATGTTTATTTTCCAGTTCGAGAAAAAAAGCAGGAACAAATAGATTTTTTAAATCATTTAATTATTCGCTTAAATAAATTCAATTTAAACAAATCCCTTATGATAATTGGTGGCGACTTTAATATGATTCGGAATTTTGAATTGGATATTTCAAGTAAAGGGAGTATTAGAGGTCATAAGTTTAATTTAGAATTCGAGGATTTCTTTGGAAGGTTTGATATGCTGGATATATGGAGGAAAAGAAACCTAGATACGATTCAATTTACTTACAGACAAAATAACCCTTTAATTCAAAGTAGGTTAGACTATTGGATAGTTTCAAACGAACTGGAGAAACAAATTGCCGAGTGTAATATTATACCCTCCATAGCTCCTGATCACTCTGCCATCCATCTAGGTTTGCCTTTGGGTGATAAAGGTTTTCAAAAAATAGGTCCATCTTACTGGAAGTTCAATAATAGTCTGTGTTTAGATGTAGAATATGTTCAATATATGAGAGCAGAAATTAAATCTGTCGTAGATCAGGGGAAGAAAGATGTTACAGACGCCAGAGTCCTGTGGGATTTCGTTAAAATGAAAGTTCATGAAAAAACAAAGAAATTTTCCAAAGGTAGGGCACAAGAAACGAAGGAAAACCTACGCAAATTACAGAGAGATATTCAGAAGCTTGAACTTTCATTGGTTATTTCTCCAGATAATGATACCTTACAAAATTTGAAGTCAAAGAGAAAGGAACTCAAAGTGTTATATGATCAGAAAGTAGTCGGGTTAAAAGTTAGATCGCGTGCAAAATGGTTTGAAGAAAGTGAAATCAATGAAAATTATTTTAAACAACTGTTGGCATCCAATCAGAAAAAAACATTTATAGACAAATTACAATTAGATGGTAGGAATGAAGAAACATCTGATCCAAAACAAATTTTAAAAGAAATTAAACATTTTTATCATAACCTATACTCAGAAAATGAAAAGATGGATAGGACAGATGATCTCTTGTTTAACATGTCTCACTTAAATATAAGTGAAGCTAGTAAGAAGTCGTGTGATGAGAAAATTACATTTGGGGAATGTACTTCAATGTTAAATAAAATGTCTTTAAACAAATCGCCTGGGAATGACGGTTTGTCAGTGGAATTTTATCGCATTTTTTGGCCTGATATAGGGAACCTTGTTTTGGACTCCTTCAATGCCTCCTTTGAGAAGGGTGAATTGTCCACCACACAGAAACAGGGTGTAATAACGGTAATAAAAAAAGAAGGTAAAAACCCTTTATATATTCGCAATTACAGACCAATTACCCTCCTTAATGTGGATTATAAACTTTTGTCTAAAGTGTTGGCGGAAAAAATAAAGAATGTATTGGAAGAGGTGATACATGCAGATCAAGTTGGTTTTTTGCCTGGTAGGAATATAGGAGAAGCGGTGAGAATTATTGACGATGTCATATTTTACACACAGGTATACAAGGTACAGGGTTTTTTAGTAACAGTTGATTTCGAGAAAGCTTTTGACACTGTTTCACACTCATATATGAATTTCTTACTGAAAAAATATGGTTTCGGCCCATATTTTTGTAGATGGATAGAAGTATTGTATAAAAATGTAGTTAGTTGTGTCATGAATGGGGGCTTTTCCACAGGCTATTTTGAAATAGGCAGGGGAGTAAGACAAGGAGATCCCTTAAGTCCATATTTATTCTTGTTAATCATAGAAACATTAGCAGTGGTTATTCGCAATGAACAAAAATTAAAAGGTATTTTGATAGGCAATATACAGACGAAGATAGTAATGTATGCGGACGATTGTTCAATTTTTTTGAAAGACACAGAAGATATGAAAATCTTAGAAAAAATATTGGATTCCTTTTCTCACGTATCTGGATTAAAAATTAATAGGGACAAAACACAAATTATGAAGCATGGTTCTTCTAGTCACAGTAATGAAAATTTGACCGGTATAACATTGGGTAAGATGGTTTCTCTGGTAAAAGTTCTTGGAATATACTTCTCTTTGGATATTAATGTTAAAGAAGAAATGAATTATAAGGAAATACTGAGCAAAATAAAAAGATTGTTAGGGTGGTGGAAGCAACGGGATTTAACACTTTTTGGGAAAATTCAATTGGTTAAAGTTTTTGCAATCTCTAAATTACTATATGTGTCTTCTATAATGTCGGTACCACCAAGTGTTTTCAAAGAAGTTGAAAAGATATGTTTCAATTTTATATGGAATGGACATGATAAGATAAAGAGGAATATTTTATATTTGAATTATGATAAAGGGGGTTTGAAAATGTTGAATTTCAAGTACATGATCTATGCACAGCGTGTAGTGTGGATTAAGAAACTGCTTGGTGGCAATAATGACATGAAATGGAAACAATTTTTCGAATATATATTCAGAACGGTAGGAGGAAAGTTAATATTTTTTTGCAATTATAATCCCAAAACAATCAATATTAAGGCACCCAATCTATACTTGGATTTTTTGAACATCTGGAATTATCTAAAGGAGAAGGAATATATTGTAAAAGAAACACATAATGAAAATCAAATTATCTTTAACAATACTTTTATTGAAGGTAGGATAATTCCTTTTAATGCAAAATTATTTCATGTGAACATTTTTCAAGTTAAACATTTGACGGACGCAGAAGGTGATATGAGATCAGGGGACTATTTCATAAGGAAAGGTCTTAATGTAGACGATCTGTTTTTGCTTAATGATCTATACACCAAATTGCCAGCTGCCTGGAAGATTAAGAGAATTTGCAGAGGGAGAGATGATATTCTAAATGACACTGTTGATCTTTCCAACATTAACTTTATCATTAACAAAACAGTATATTCTTTTGAGTCTGTCTCTTCCAAAATGCTCTATAACATTTTTATTGCTGTAATACAAGATGCATTTGCTTTTAAACATCCAGAGGTAATAGCTTTAAATCTAGATAAGTCGGAAACTACAATATGTTTCTCAATCCCCAGATTTTCCACTCTAGATGGGAAGTTAAGGGAGTTTCAGTATAAACTTTTACATAACATCATATTTTGTAATGATAAATTGTATCTTTTTGGATTAACACAGTCAAATTTATGTTCCTTTTGTAGAAAAGAAGTAGAAACCTATCGTCATATCTTCTTTGAATGTTCTGAAGGGACCAGAATATGGAATGAGATGGGAAACAGTTTAAAGATGTTTCAGTTTCTTAATATGCAATGGATTGATGTGTTGCTTGGTTTCAGAAAAAATATGAAAGATAATATATTGTTAAATCATGTATTGATTATGGTCAAATATATGATTTACAGTAATCGTAAAAAACTAGTAAAGAAATATGTAAGGCTGTAGAGAACTCAAAAAAAGTTGAACATGAAAAAGCAAAATTAAAGGACAAACTGCCAATACATTATCAAAAATGGGAAAATTTTACCCCTTAAGGCAGGGGAACTGATTGTATATATATTGTAATTCCTGTTTCCTGTTCACTCACTCACTTTCCCATCGAACCGGACATTTATCTGCTATCGTGTTTGCTTGTTTTTTTATATTTCATATTTATATATTTTTTAAATAACGGTATAGTTACAGACCTCCACTGATACAAGACCCTTATATAGTTATAATGAAAAATGCACCGTATTATTATATGTAAATGTAACAAATTTTGTCATCATGGATTATGAAGCAGCACCTTCACCTTATACTTTTTGTTTATAAAAGAAAATCTTTGTTCAGATTGCTTAATTTATATTGAACTAATTAATTTGCATATTATGTTGTAAAAATTGTTCCTTTTTATAATGTTGTATTCAAGTACTACCGTCACCTTTTCCTTTTTTAAAGGAATTGGAGCACATTCTGTACACTTGTTTGAATGTGTACTATATTAGTTTGGATACTTATGGAAAATATTTTTTAAATATGTCTGTGTTTATAATGTATGAGACAATGTACTACATGCATGTTTATACTGTAAGAACAGTTGTGTTCCTATTCATCATTTTGTATAATTATGAAGATCTGAATAAAGGCAAAAAAGCTTTAAAAAAAAAAAAAAAAAAATGGGTAGCGATGTCAGTAAAATACCCTGCCTTCAAATACTCATTCAATGCTCACACAGGTTTAAAGCTTATCAGTACTAGGTTATAGGAGGGATTAGACTGCCCTGCAAGGTCACTGGACAGGTGGTTATCTCATCAACTCAGCTCTCAATTAAGAAAAAGAGGATCATGGTCACCGATTGGCATTGTTTAATATAGAGAGTGCGCAAGTAGCTACAAGTAGTGCAATGGGCCTTTAAACAAAATCAAAATTCATCTCAGTGAAGCTTATTTTCATCAAATGATACTATTAATACCGATAGATGGAATGTCTTCCTCTACTACAGTGCACCATCTTATTATACAATTCTCCTGCTTTACACCTGATTTCTAATTTATATACGCAATAAAAAATCAAGATGCAATTAATGTCATGATATAATTTCTTTTATTCAGCAACATTTCAACCTCATGTTGATGTTGATATATTATTATACACACACTCTGTCAAAAACAATCTTTTTATTCATGTAGAAGGTGTTTTGTGCAAAAACTTGTTCATGTATCTTACTCCTCTAGAGTGATTGTCATTTTGACCGGGGGAGTTTTTTTTTCTTCTCTTTTGACATATTTTGTTAGATTTGCACAAGTTTACGGACAAAACCAAATATAAACAAAGCTACCGCGATGGAGGGAAGCAAAATGGTAATTCAACGTTTTCAGCCTGAATACAAAGAACATGATCTTAAACCAAAGGCTGATGGGCTGTATTTTATATACGGAAATAGATGAGAGTGTAAAGCATGATGTAAAGCATATGTAAAACATATGAAACTTTCATATATATGAAGCTGTCGCAAATTCTGCAAGTAGCCCTGATTTGCGAAAGTTTCATACAATGACAAGAATGAATCACAAAACTAATTTTGGTAATTCCCTAATGTTTCTTGCAAACCATTCTTTACAAACTGAACATGTCCCATATACTTCACTTTCAATGTCAGTTTTCCCCCTACCTAAGGATGTGATTTAGTCCCTGATGAACAGTTTTTTATTACTTTTAACTTTTTTTCTTCATCTTTTGTTGAAACAATACCACCTTAAAATAGTCTCACTATTATAGTCAGACCACAAGGTAGGGAACCTATCTCTAAAAATTGCCAGAAAAGTCGCATCCACGCTGCAATTCAATTTTCATTTTTCATGTTTTTAGGTGCCAATCGACATCCCGCAAGCAAAGCAACCCTGTTAGAAATAGAACACAACAATTGAAACAAACATTCACATTAAAAACAATTTCTTAAGCACATCCTCATGGCAATAAAAAAGGAAGAAATTATAAGTACGGTACACAAGTTCCAGACCTTTCCATCTTCGTCTTTTTCCCATTCATTTCTTTTCTTTGACATTGAAGCAAAACGAGACAAAAACTTTGTAATTGGGTTACACCAAGCACCACAACATAAAGCTATTTCATGTACATATGAATGCACTAGCTGAATCGATGCATTACTGCATATGTACATGTAGATAAAACTCTGAAAACCGACACAACTATATACTTATATTTGCAACATACATGTAACTCAATGAAAGGACAAAAGGTGAATTGTAATAACTGAAGCTCAACATCCCAATGTTTTCAATTTCTATCCTTGAACCTCTCATTCTAGACAACTTTTTCATTTACTGGTACACCACCTTATTGAATAAATAGGCCATGTTTAACTATTTCATTTGATGAAACACTTGTTTTCTTTTTGGTTTAAATTCTTTTTCAGATTTAATGTTGTATGCCATGATGAAATGAAAACTCATATAATTTTCACCAATGCAACATGCCAAGTAAATACACAAACTTATCACTTTCTTGCATATATATACCTTTGGCATTATATAGAATTGTTATTGAATAAAAAGATTTTATCTCTCTCATCGCACAAAGAAAATGTGCATCTATGACCCACATGCTATAGACAAGTTTGGAGCATTCAATTAGTGTGTAGACAATGCAGACATATTGTCTACCTTCTCCATATCAAATGCTACATAGCAAGTCATAAGTTCCGATTATAATTTGTGAAAATGTCATCCCTCCACCACAAATCACAAAATCCTCCCTAGACCACAAATGGAAGAATCTGTTATTACACATATATGGGTGCAGCTTGGACCATTCCATTAAGAGTCGTGGTAGGAGAAGGCATCAGTCCCTCGGACCTTCATGGGGGCGGAGTTGGCGTAGATGTTGGTAAAGGTCTCGGAGACCGGTAGCTCGGGGTCAGCCTTGGCCTTAGTCATGGCTTCTTCAACGGCTGACCGGACAGATGCGTCGATGGCCTGGTCAAATAGAAATATGGTAGGTAAGAGAATTGCAAGATGTTCATGGTCATGGTCATGGTCATGTCTTCAGTGGGGGGTCAGGAAGAGGGGGTTCAGAGGTCGGGCACTTCAGGTTAATTGAAAACGCACTTGGCCATGTGATGATTGTGCATTATTGCACCAACTCGGATTTGAACCCAGAACTTTCTGGTAATTAGACCGCCGCTCTATCTAATGACACATACTAGTTGCTCAAGCATTTTTCTCTTAAAGGCATCGTTTAACAATGTTAAATCCAAGATGCATGGCCCTACGTGTTATCAGAGTCTGTGATATTGTGTAATATTGAAGCCTTAACAAGTATTCAAAATGATCAAGAAGTGCCACAAAAAAGTAAAAATCTTTGAGTGACCGGTTTTACCATACTCATTTTCCCCAATAGACTGTAGTGTAATAAAAACTGTTAGGAAAACAAATTTTTAAATTTCAATTTCCAATCATAAATATCTTGATAATCAGATAGGTGATCGGCTTGTAAAAGTCATGGGATTCCTGACTGACCTAAAGATTTATAATTATCATTGCAGCATGAGCTAAATCCAGGATTTTGTTTCAGAATCTGAGACAAAGTTACCTAATCCCTTTAAGATTTATTGAAGTAAACCATCTCTTACAAACACCACAGATACATTAGAAAATAACATGAGTTTATCCTACGCTTGGAATATATTGTAATCACAAAGATACTTGTCAATAATTTCCCTTGGGTGCATGACTGGCACGCAGCTACCTTCTTACCCCCTACTTGCTATTCATCAACATGTAAAATGGTACTGGTTTTGCTGTGGTGGGTTTTTCTAGGGTAAATTACTGCATCATTTACTGCATCTCTATCTCTTCATTATGTTTCATATATACTATAGGCTGTTAGTTTAGTTTAGATTAGCTTAGAAGTTTAGTTTAATTAATAGTAGTTTAGTTAAATCAAGGGCTACAAGCATTTCAAGCTTCATGCTTACGCTGCATCCCTCCTATATCGTGTTAATCGTAACAATGAGTAATGTTCTCCTATGTATTGTCTATGTTCTATACAGTATGAGTATTATGTATTGCACTTTGAAACGTAAATGATATCACACTGATGGACATTATATATGTTTAAAATATGATATAGAAATCAATAAACCATGATTTACCTTGAGTTCCGCCTCTGCTGCTAGTGCGTTGCTTAGGATGGTGTCTTTGAGCTTGGTGATAGGGTCCTGGCTCTGTCGGATCTCCTGGACCTCCTCCCTGCTCCTGTAGCTGGTTCCTGGATCACTCATGCTGTGGCCGTGATATCTGTACGTCTCCACCTCCATTACTAGAGGACCCTGGAGGTGAAAGACCAAAAGAGATCATTCAAGAAATACTGATTGGGTCCTGGGGGGTGTTTCACAAAGATCCAAAGTTGAACTTATCTCCAAGTTGGACTTAACAATTATGGAAAGCCGTTAGCATCTTTGAAAATATTTTGTAAAAGTTATTTTAAAAGGCATAAAATGTTGATTCAAATCATTCATATTTTCTATTATCAAGGAGAATTTATGTTCTTGATGTGGAATTTTATGAAAAATTCAACTCAGGATCTTTGTGAAACACCCCCCTGGCTTGTTTGTGCTCCTAGATCACTCGTTCTTCGAAAATCATATATGAATGTCTCTGTCTCCAGTACTTGAGGAAAATTCAAAGGGCTGAGAATTTCAAATCAAGAGAAAATGTGAAGAGTCCAATACAGAACTGAGTGTATTTTTCTCTCAAGTTTTCAGTAGTGAGCCCTCTTATGGCATAAACATTATAGGGAATGCTAAAAATTAAGTTCAAAGTGTCCATATTAAAGGCCAACTCGCTTAAAAGAGAAACATCTTAACCTACATGTGCCCAGTCACAGTACAAGAAGATGTTTTTTAATGAGGTAAATGATCATTATTCTATGCCAGAACAGATGTTAAGGGAAAATTCAGCTATCCGTCAAGTGCATCTTGAATTCCAGAAATCACAGCTCACGCTTACAATGACTGAGCTCAAAACAATTAAACAGTTTGTTGTTTTAACAGCAAAAAAGGCTACTAAATCTCATGTCAGATTTCATTTGTAGTCGTTCATTAACAACTGAAACTGGTATATTACCATAGAAATAGCTATGAAACAGAACATTCTTTCCAGAAAGCATATGCCGTCATCAACATTACTGTAAAAAACAATGCATGGGCGCACATGCCTCGTTTTTATTGAATGTTGAACATCATAGCCGGTACACGTTTTGGTTGACATACCTAGCTTGTTGCTAGGTAGCAAATAACCAAATCAATCTTAAGTCCTCCAATCAATCGCAAGTTTGCAGTCTCTTATCACTTATGTACATAGTTGCGATTGATATGCGATTGATATCAACTCTTTGTAAGACGTGGCCCAGTGATGTGTAAAACTAGAAGATTTTACCCATCCTTATGCCATACAGGGGCAGGCTGTTCTCCTCACTGACAAGCAAGGCAACTTGATTTACTCTTTCCCAAATTACATGAGATGTCTGCGCTTAATAGAATGTGATCTTACATTCCTTTTGTACACAAAGAATCATTGGCTAGTTGAGAAGTCCTTGACTCCTTGAACATGTCAAATCTTTTTGAACCTGGGGCAAGAGCATGAAAACCTGACAATCGGTCCATGAAAAGAAACGGGTTCTTGTACAACCCTTGAAGCCCATCTGCACTAGTTTGGTCAGGAGGGCTTAGACCTCCCTGCAAGGTCACTGACAGGTAGTTATCTCATTAAATCAGTTTTCAATGGTCACTGATTTAGGCATTGTTTGCTATATAGAGGGCGCAAGTAGCTATAAGTAGTGCAGTGGGGCTTTAATAAAAGAAGATCATCTCACCTTTCCTGATGTGCAGTAGTCCTTAGCGTAGCGAGTAGCTTCTCTCACGGCAACAACATCCATACCATCAACCTGAAGACAAACAAAGAGTTAGACTCGTAAGTCAAAACAAAATTCTGCTAACCGTAGTCGTCTCAGCAAAATTTAGTGGCATGAAAAGATGCTTCCAGAACGCATAATGCTTAATTGCTGGAAATTGTAATTTTATTACACACAGGTAGAACCACATCGTTAAGAAAAGGAGCTTGTTGATGCATGTACTCTCTCGATTAGGTTTCATGTTACTTCAAGTTTCACTCAAATATGTTCATTTAGAAAAGAGCTACCATCAATAGTGCAAGATATTGACTACAAGTTTATATCACTTGTCACCCAAGCATAGAATATTCAATCAAATTTCTTACCCAGATGCCTGGTATGTAATCTCCCCTGGTGTAGTAATCGGTGGACGCAGCGGACCTTTCAACGGCCGTTCCCATGCCGTACTTGTTGTTCTCACATACAAAGATACAGGGTAGATCCCACAGCTTGGCAATGTTATTGAAAATAACAGTGATCAACACCGTCAACAAACAGCAGTAATAACTTCGACACTCTTGTCTCTTGACAGAATCATGAATGACGTTCATATTTAACATTACTTCATTTTAACTTAGCCTTAACGCCTTAAGACTTAACTAGGCACACCCAACACAGTAGTATTACAGATCCCCTGCCCCGCGTCAGCAAAAAGTTGGAGGTCAGTTCAACGACAGTCGAACGAGTCCCGCGGCCTCGGCCATCCCTTACAAAAAAAAACCATGGTAGTACCATGGTAGTACCATGGTAGTGCCATGGTATGGTACTGTACCATGGTAGACGGTATATTGGCCACGGTACATTCCATGGTACTACCATGGTAGTACCATGACAATTATTACGGTAGTACCACGGTATAGTATACTACCACGGTACTGTACCATGGTACTGGACCACAATACCGTGATATATACCATGGTACTGTACCACGGTAGTATACCACGGTACTGTACCATGGTACTGGACCACAATAATACCGTGGTATACCATGGTACTGTACCACGGTAGTATACCACGGTACTGTACCACGGTACTGTACCACAATAATACCGTGGTATACCATGGTACTGTACCACGGTAGTATACCACGGTACTGTACCACGGTACTGTACCACAATAATACCGTGGTATACCACGGTACAGTACCATGGTATACCACGGTATATATTGTGTTCCAGTACCATGGTACAGTACCGTGGTATACTACCGTGGTACAGTACCATGGTATACCACGGTATTATTGTGGTCCAGTACCATGGTATAATTTACAAATCTACTACATAATTAAAGCACTTGCAACACAGTATTCCTCATAATATTTGCCAGCCCTTGTTTATTTAATTTTGAAATAGCATGCTAGTGGTCTGCAAAGTAGACGCAAAAATGACAGGAGCTGGCATGTCCACTTTCAACTCAATTATCCATTCAGCCGCTTCTCTCGCAAACACGATCTGTTAACAAAAGACATCACAATCATGTTGATCATTATTGTTGAATGATCATATGACGTATCAAACATCAAACAATGGAAACAATATGTTTACTTTAAAAAAACGTTTATTCAAACAAGCTAAAATCTAGCTCGCGTCAAATATATAAAACAATTTACAGTCGAAAACTGAAGTCTATTTCTATAGCGAAGACTGCCGCTTGTAACATCATTATACAGGACACTAAACATTTTCAGTACACAACAATATCTTAAAGTGGTTAGTCTATTTCTATAGCGGAAGACTGCCGCTCATATTCAAATTACATAGTACATTATAAAAAACTGTCCTTCCAGCGGAGGTGCGAGATTCGTTGACGATGTCGTACTCGAATTCAGTCGAAAGACAAAATTTGAAGAAACAATTGGTGACTAGGCCTTCTTGGCAGATCGTAGATGATGTCGGTGATCATAGTACAGTTCAAAAATGAATGATGAACGAAAGTCAAGAGTCGGCGATGTCGATCGGATGCGGAGTCCGTGTTCGGCGATGGTGAAACGCGGTATAGAGTTTGACGTCGAGGGTGATTGAAGACAGAACGATAGGTTAGGTCATCATTAATCGGAGTCAGGATCAGACCTGCAAACGACGAAACGCAAATCGAAGAAGGTAAAAAGGAGGTTCTTACCTTTAATCAAAGTTTGACGAGACTAGTGTTCAAAGACAGAACAAACGTTGATAATGCCAATATCCAATTCATTATTAGAGTTCGGAACAATCTTCAAAGTTCAAACGCGAAAATGGAGGTCGACGTCAAAGACATGATGGTGATGGTGGCGTTGATGTATATTGGTGAAGATGATGATAAAGAACGAGGTCGATATGGAAACTACTCATTTGTCATGTTGCGTCTATATCTGTAATTTAAAAAAGATAATTTTGAATTAGAGTCTATACAAAATTTAAAAAATGAATATCAACAACTGTCAACATAAAATCACACAGTCACAGACGCAGACATGACATCGATTAGACCTAACTCCTAAGCGTAATTCGTTAATATGCTGGGTTTTTATGCAGTAATATGTTCTAAAAAGAATAAAACATTAAATCCTGCGAGCAATGATACTATAATCACAGCAGAGTTAATGTGTATGTAAATGGAAACATTTTGCTTCGAATGATATCTGCCCCATAAACCCATCAAGATCCTACATCAAATTACGTACATGGGATCATACATGTTCAGTCTTATCCTGTCGGAATGTGTTTTAAGTCCCAGTTAACACTGTCATAAATAACTATCTAGACATCGAGTAGATCTATGTACATATTGGAAATAAGGTAGATGATTCTTAAACTTACCCATACTGTTGTAGATTAGCAGGAAAACTCAGTATTCAGCATTATTTTGCAGAGAAAACACCAAGATTCAGTCTAGCTCCTGTCTAGGCAAAGCTACATTGTGAATTTATAATGCACACAGTAGCTATAGTGTAGCAGCTTGTGCGTGCACTATTCCCAATGCAAGCTTTGTACAGCGATCCTTTGACACGTACACAGTACACATAGCTAGCCATTCAAAATATGCGGGGTTATATTGCACAACGGTTCCAAAGGACTGGCTGTGTGTAGTACGTGTGTGTGTGTGTGTATGTATATGTATATGGGGCCTGCAGGTATGACCTTCTTTATGATATTTCAAGCTGTTGCACAATTTCTAATGTACATCAATTGATAAATGGCCAAATGAAAATAAGTTTTCAACTCCTGCTTTCCCCTAATAATAATTGCCAACGTTTTAACTACATTAGTGAATTTGTTAAAATAATAAACTTAAGTCAGATTGCTAGATGTATTTTTTAATTGTCAGTTTTTCATTTCAACTAAAATCTTAGAAAACTTAAGGACTATGAAATTACATAATTGTACTGGATTCACGCGATATCATTTTTTTTAATATATTTTTTTTTCTTTCTACAATTCTTATATTTTTGTTTGAATATTTTTTTATATTCATAACAATTTTGTTTTTAATGATACTTATGTTTTTTTTTTTTTTTTTTTTTTTTTTACAATTCTTTTCAAATATTTTGGAACAATAATTATTATAATTGTTTTGATTTTTCTTCATGATTCTGAAATATTTTTATTTTTATTTTGTTATTAATTCTTATGTTTTTTTTATTTGGTTTCATGCGTCCGCTAATTTGTTGTTGTTTTTGTTTTCAAAATTTAAAGTCCATTCTTTGAAACAGATTTTGTGGGTCGGTGGAATTGTGTGCACGAGGTAACTTTGAGTAGGTCTGTAACACACTCGGTTATACTTCGTGTGTTTAAACCATGCCCAAAGTTACCTTAAGCAAACGATTCGGTATATCAATAAGTTATAAGGAAACTGAAAAAGAACAAAAACAAATGACAAACTAGTGCCAAACACAGAATCATGTTAACCATGTTAGTACCATGGTTAGTACCATGGTAGTACCATGGAAGTCCGGTAGTACCATGGTAGTTCCATTGTAGAATCATGGGTACCATGGTAGTACCACGGTTATTATGGTAATACCATGGTAATACCATGGAAGTACGGTAGTACAATGGTAGTACCATGGTAGTATGGTAGCACCATGGTAGTACCATGGTAGTACCATGGTTATTATGGTAATACCATGGTAATACCATGGAAGTACGGTAGTACCATGGTAATACCATGGAAGTACGGTAGTACCATGGTAGTACCATGGCAGTATGGTAGTACCATGGTAGTACCATGGTAGAATTATGCCTACCATGGTAGTACCATGGTTATTATGGTAATACCATGGTAATACCATAACAACCATGGTAGTACCATGGTATACCATGGTTTTTTTTTGTAAGGGATGTCTCATGTCTGCACCTGTCATGCCCCGTGATCGTGCCGTGAAAGACCGGTACGGATTCCGGTATTGCTCTGGCAGAGTCCTTATTTTTATATCATTCTCTGAGCGTTGATTGACGCATTTTATTTCCAACTTACCGGCAAATTCTGCCTTGAAGCCGTGCCCAATCTCTTAGCCAAATTAGAAAGCATCTTGAACAAGCTATTCAGCCCCAGTATGAAGTCAAACTAATGGCATAAATACGTCGAAATCAGTGGGTTATTGTGTACTTCGAGAACAGTGCATGTAGAAGCCAAAGGTCGAAGGCCATTTCTGGATTGCGCGATTTTTGGAGGTAGAGGTGCGGCCTATGAAGCAAAAGCCACCAAAAATGCGACACAAATAAGCCCCCTCCTTGCCTGTCACTGCGCTTCAAAAGTGCTCAGTCTGCCATTTTTACATTTCCAAGCCCAAAGCTCCGATATAATACGCAACAAGTTACAAAAGTGACTTGATTTGGAAACAACATTAATCGACCCAGATAGGGTGGGAGGGGTCAACCCTCCATGCCATTATATTATACCACTTTTCACGGTTTAAATTCATAATAAATATTCGATGTGGCATAGTCATGTTGCCCTTACAAAAAAGTTCTATAGAATTCTATAAAAAAAATTCTATAGAATTTCTATACGCAATTCTATAGAAATGTTTTATAGAAATTCTATAGAAAAGTGGGCCACTTTTCTATAAGAATTCTATAGAAATCTATAACGGACCTCTATAGAATCTCTATAAAACATTCTATAGAATGGCCTTTAGAAATTCTATAGAATTAGTTTTATAGAATTCTATAGAATTTTTTTATAAAGAATTCTATAGACCATTTTATTCTATAGCAATTCTAAAGAAATGTTTTATAGAGATTCTATAGAAAAGTGGGCCACTTTTCTATACAAATTCTATAGAAATCTATAACGGACATCTATATAATCTCTATAAAACATTCTATAGAATGGCCTATAGAAATTCTATAGATATTTTTTATAGAATTCTATAGAAGTTTTGTTGTAAATAATTCTATAGACCATTATTTACCAGTTGAAAACCAGTTTATTATTCAGTAGCGACCAGCAATCAATTGATAATTAATAATCAACATTGCATGACATCTGGCCACCGACTAAACCATATTTATATAGACTCCTGCAATTGCTCCATCACAATGATCATTTGAAGCAAAATACAGTTGAGTATATATTGTTAATTAAGTAGTGCGGAGATCTTACATACATATACAAAATTATACATGTTTTTACTGGTTAGTAAATTACATATATTAATATATCTATTTTAAGTCTTAAGTTACATGTTTAAAAAAATCGTACATATATATTATATTTGTCAATAATTGTCTAAGAAAATATAAATCACAAAATTGATGTTAATTGTCACATTTGCTTGACAGATCATGATAATTACATTTTCTGTGAAAACATGCAAATTATCATGAATATGCATGAGATACATATCTTCATATAGAAAAAAAATTCTATAGAATTCTATAGAAATTTAGATCTATAGGAAACTTATTCTATAGAATTCTATAGAGAAAACTGATTTCTATAGACATCCTTAAAAATCCTATAGAGAAGTGGGGACGCCATTTTTTATATTAAATTTTCTATAGAAATTTAAATCTATAGAAAACTTATTCTATAGAATTCTATAGAGAAAACTCATTTCTATAGACAACCTTAACAATTCTATAGAGAATTAACTTTTCTATAGAAATTTCAATCTATAGAAAACTTATTCTATAGAATTCTATAGAGGAAACTGATTTCTATAGACAACCTAAAATATTCTATAGAGAATTAACTTTTCTATAGAAATTTCAATCTATAGAAAACTTATTCTATAGAATTCTATAGAGGAAACTGATTTCTATAGACAACCTTAAAAATTCTATAGAGAATTAACTTTTCTATAGAAATTTAAATCTATAGAAAACTTATTCTATAGAATTCTATAGAGGAAACCGCTTTCTATAGAGAATTTTTAAAAGTTCTATAGAGAATCTGGAATGTTATAGAGTTCTATAGAGTTCTATAGAACTCTATAAAGCGTTCTATAGAATTCTATACAACTTTTTTGTAAGGGTGGTTTCGCCGCGTAGGCCTATCTTTCGTTGTAAATTACTCGTAACCATTATTATTGGATTGGAAGACTTTGGGGAAGGGGTTCTTATAATGTTTTTCATATTCTAATTGCCTCCATTTATAATCAAGAAAGCCAGGGGGCGGGATCGAGACTTGAAGATATTGTGAGGCAGAGGCGGCCCTCCCGGGGTCGGGGCAGGGGGCACAATACAGTGCCCCCACTTTTTTTAAGTACCCCAAAAGTGCCCCTAATAATAATGTTAAAATGCTCCTTCCCCGTTTCATCTCTGATAAGTGGCCCTTTCATTTTGACATGTGCCCCTTTTCCTTTGCAATAAGTGTCCATTTTCCATTCGCATAAGTGCCTTTTTAATTTCAACTTCAAGTAAGCGCCTATTTTCAGGTAAGACAAGTGCCCCTTTTCACTTTTGATAAGTGCCTCCTTCATATAATTGCCCTATTCAAATATAAGAGCTGCCCCTTTCATTTGTAAAAAAGGACCCTTCCCCCTTTTAATAACTACCCCTTTTTAACTCGGATAAACGCACCTTATGTTTTCGCGCCCCCTTTCCATTCTAATAAGTGCCTCGATCATTACATTTTTTTTAAAAGCCCCTCCCCCTATTCATAAATGCCCCTTTTCATCTCTTGAAAATAACCCTTTTCAGGTACGAGAAGTTGACTCCTTTTCACTTCAGATAAGTATTTCCTTAACCCCCTATTCAGATACTCGTTTTACTTTGACAAGTGACCCTTCTCCCCCTGATGCTCTTTTCATCTCTGATGTACCTGTATGTTCCTTTTCACCTCTAATAACTGCCCCTTTTATTTGACACGTGCCCCTTTTCCTTTCAGTGCTCTTTTCTCTTCTTATAAATGCCCCTTCCCCTCATAATTTATCCCTTTTCATCTTTAATAAGTGCCCCGTTTATTTCAACATGTGCCTCTTTTTCTTTTTAATAAGAGCCACTTCCCCCTTTTTATAACAGACCCCTTTCCCCTCCGGAAAATGCCCCTTTTAAAATCTGATCGGTGCCCCTTTTCTTTTAACTTATGCATATTTTCCTTTATTATAAGTGTCCCTTGTTATATCTCATCAGTGCCCCTTTTCGGGTGCGATAAGTGCGCCTTTTCACATCTGATAATTTCCCTTTTAACAATAATTATACGTGCCCGTTTTCCTATCTATATAAGGAACCTATCCCCTTTTCACCTCTCATAAATGCCCCTATCAAATTCTGATGGGTGCCCCTTTTCCGTCGACAAAATCAATGCCCACTTCCCATTTTCATAAGTGCCCCTTTTCCTCCGTGGTGAGTGCCTCTTTTTGTAGGTGTAAGAAGTGCCCAATTTTCACCTCTGATAATTACCCTTTGTACTTTAACACGTGCTCCTTTTCTTTTCTAATAACTGCGTTATCCTTTTCGATAATGTTCCCCTTTTCTTCTCATCATTAAACGTGCCCCCAATTTCAAGCGACTTAGAGCAATTTTCCCCAAAAATCGCTCTCTGCGCTCGCTCGCATTTATAAATGATATGACTTTGTTACTTATCAAAGGTCTTTTCAGTCTTCCGTTATGAGAATGTGCTCATAGCCCCATCAGGCTTGGTTTTTCTTCTTTATGATGTAATTTTTCGCACTGCGACCTCACAAATCTTTAAAACATCATTCCTCGCTCGCTTGCCTCGCTCGCTTATCTCGCTCGCAAATGATTTTTCAGACCATCACACCCACCTGCAAAGTATGTTGCTTAAGCAATATCTTGTATGGTGTATAAATAGAAACAAATATTGAAATCATCCCTGATGATATAATCAAAACGTAGGGGTATATACCAATGCCTAAAAAAATGTATATTTTTGCTTTGAGATTTCCCTTTGTAGGTGCCCTTTTTTTGTTGGTGCCCCCCCCCCCCCCCTCCACTTTGGAAGTCGCTCAACTGCCCCCGTTGTGAGGGGATTCGCTTGAGAGGGGAGAGATAGAGATAGATAGAGAGAGAAGGGCATGTCTTAGATGGTGGGGAGGGCGCCGGGGAATGGGGAGTGTAGGCCATGGGGCTAGCGGCCGAGAGTGAGTCGATATTTTCAAGTGCCAATTAGTACGTCGCATGGGAGAGGGGCACTTGATGTCACCGGAGATATAATTATATAAGTTTTTACTTTCCTATTCTGTGTTTTTCCTTTTTCTTTTTCTCCCTTTCGTTTCTCCTACCAGTATTATGAAAGGATTATATTCATGAAGCCTTTATTTGATTTAAGAATATTATGGAGATGACTTTCATTTTCCTCGCTTTTTAAAAATGGGATGAAAGCTCAATAGGAGGAAGCAAGACTGGGATCAATTCAGGATGATAGGAAATACATGATGCAAGTTATAAGTAGGGCGATAATTTAAAAGAAAACTTGGTCTTACACCCCCCCCCCCCCCCCCACCCCAATACTTTTGTAGCCTTGTAAAGACACAGGGACTTTCATTTGTCAACATGAAAGGTGTGCACTTATTAAGATTTAATGAAGTTTTGAGTAACACATAGATGCTTAATTCCAAACTTCATCGACGATGATAATGATGCGATGAAAGTATTAGTGTGCCTAATGGTAGACCTAAACAGCTATTAATAGGCCTGTTGATGATGATAAGTATAGCTACATTTATATTGTGCATCCACATAGGGGATGCTCAAGTTTTTAATGTGCTCCGCAATGTATCATTACATTATTCAGAAACTGACATAAAGGAAAACGGAGTGGAATTAAACAAAAGACAACTTGGACTGGTTCATTCAAAAAAACTTGACAAATTAATGAATGAACGATTAAGAAAAGTAAATCTTAATAACATATGATAATTAGAAGAAAAACAAATGAACGTGAGTGAAAGATCGAAGGCTTATTGTGCCGATTAGGATTAGGACCCGCTCTCGGCCTAAATTTTCACCCTCGGGCGGTGTAGTGCGGATGTATGCGAAAATGCGCATTGTGAACTAGCGCCCTCTTATAATGACGGCGAACGTATCAAAAATTCACAAATTATACATCAGCATAATTTATGAATTCAAAAGGATACTTGGCAGGCCCTTTACTTATGTTTGATTGTTAAATTACATTATCGGTAAGAATTAAATTGATTAAAAATCATATTCATATTATTTGTGACAAATGATATGGTTTAGGTCTATACATTTCTTAGCATATAGGCCTATATTAGAAGGGCCTGCAAAATATGAACCCCCTGAAATTATGTTATTTATTTGGTTTAAGAAAGCTCCCCTATCACCCCCCCCCCCGACCGTAGTCACTTTCTGGACATTGGATGGTATAAGGCCTGATGATATTTTAAAACTGCATATTAACCTCAGTGCAAACTGATAAGTTTTTAAGAATTTATTTCCTGGGGCATAAGGATGTGACACCCCGCTAATGTAATCTTCAGTACAGGCTGTCAAGAATCACAAGAATCGTCGCCCTTAAAAATATGTCACTTGGTTTCATTATTTGTTGTTTTTAATTGCTTGCATTTTTGCCCAGGTTTGTTTGCTGGGAAATTTCCTGTTATTTACTTCACAAATTTGGTCCAATAGCCCCAATAATAATGGTACAAACTATATCAAGTCAAATATATTTTCTCTCTTATGCCTTCCTATAATTTAGGCCTGCATGGTTTTGAAAGATTTTGAATTAAACTCAGCCCAATGGTTGCTCGTCGCCTAGGCTCAGTGAAAAGATAAAACTTGTTATCAGTAACAAATGCAACATTTCTATGACAAATCTGCTCTCGGCCAAGCTTACAACTTACTTGTAACTTGTTAGGCCTATTTAAAACAAGTTCTTAAAACAAGTTCTTATGAAAGAGGGTCCCGGACGGGTCTCATCCGACATAAAGCCCAACCTCAATCGGATAGTTTGGGGATGATACAAAGGTAACCCAAAATATTTTGGGAACTCGATCAAACAAGACTGAAATAATATAGGCAATCGATAATCATTGTCTGAGTCAGTTGCATACGGCCTATACAAATAACGACAGCTGATACCGCCAGTTTCGTCTAGACAAACTAGTACAAAGCCACTAAAAACAAAGTAAAAAAAAACAAAAAAACACCTATATATGAGTTGGACATTATTTTCTGTCCCTTTTAAAACTTCGTGTTCGCACCAAATCATGAAAAGTAATATGAAAGAGGACAATTAAAAAAAAACTTGTTCTTAAATCTTTGCCGGAGTTCACGGACAGAGATTACCCATTTGACCCATTTGACCCCCGGACCTGTAACTCCAAGTTAGTTTCGGGCTACCATCTTCCGGTGTCTGATTTATTGAGACTACCCTGGAGGAGAATAGTCTTTAACAAGGAATTCCTTTATATTGCTATCGTGATAAACCCATTTCAAGCAGTCATTATTGCAAAAAGTCAGGCAAAAGTCAAGTTTGACAGACTGAGAGAGAGGGAGAGAGAGTGAGAGAGAGAGAGAGAGAGAGAGAGAGAGAGAGGGAGAGAGAGAGAGAGAGAGAGAGAGGGAGGGGGGGGGGCACATGCAATCTTTAATAAATATTTGATAAGATGTAACACGAAGATAAATCTTTGATCACATAAATAAAAAGAATAAAAAAAAAGGTAAATCTTTGATACAAATCTTTGATAAAAACATGATCAATTTCAAAAAGATAGGAGGTGAGGGCATTTTGAATGCTTTTAATTTCATTTACGATTCAGTAAAATTAATCATGTTGGTTTATACATGTAACGGACATACCAGGGTCCCATTTCACAAAACTGTCATCATTGGATGACAGTTTTTGTTATAAGCTAGTGAAATCCTTGCTTCTGATTGGTTATCAGCAGATTTGTCACTGATTTTTGTCATTTGTCATTGAAAAAAAGCTTTGTGAAATGGGTTTCTGCATGGAAACTACTTTTTCAGCTAATCAGAACTAATCAGTATACGACTAGTTGGAAGTAAATACCGGTACCTTTTAGCTGAAGGCAAATAATTGGCGAATATAAGCAAGCTATAGGCATATATTCCAGACGCCTGTCCAAACAAACTGTCACCTGTTTAGAGATTGTGTTCTCAAAATATATTGTACAAAGTTAATTCATTTCAAAATTATCAAACTAACATACCCTGATTCCTATTAATTCCTTTTTAGATTCAATGTTTGCCCTTTTCACAATTGAATTCAGTTGGCTACCGTACGACTACATTGTCTTGAATATTAAAATGGAACTACAAGTAAAATATCTTAAAATATTCTTGCATACCTTGTTGAAGGTATCATAATTCATTTTGGACAGATACCGGATTAAACACAAATCGTATACATTATTTCTGAAGTTACTCAACAAGCAAAGAACAGCTTAAACAGGAAACGGCTGATACCGAGACTAGGCCAGAATACATGACATCACCGTCATGGCGGAGAACACACAGCTTGCCGAGGATCTAATCAATGCTAAACAAGGTATGATTTCACCCTTTACTGACATTATTTATTCATGAAAACTGATATAAGTTGTCAAACACTTTCTTGTGTACGTTGGTGTTATGGAATATTGTGGAAAATATGGAGGATATGCCGATACTTTTGTTTTTTAAGACGGTTGGTTGTAAGCTCTTCGCAACGAATGAATGAATATCGTTACTCCCCTGATTGTGTGTTGTGTGTACGGCATGAAGAGTGGGTTTGGCTGGCGCTGGCGCGCCCAACATTGTGAAAATGATGGCGATGAATGGAGTTGGACTTTATTTAGGAATATAACATCAACTAGTTACAAATTTACACGAATTTGAAAGTAGTTTTAAATAAACAATATGGAGAATGGTAATGTTAATCAGAGGCGATTTTTTTTGTCTCTTCTTTAAACGGCTAGATTCTATAATGAGTTGCAAATGTGTTTGTGTCTCTGTGCAGTGTAAATGGGAGTGTGAGGAGGAGATGGAGCTGGAGGTTGAGGAGGATGATGAAAATGATGTGATTTTATGCATCATATATGCACTTCTTTTTCAGATTTTATTTAATTGTCATGTGATGTAATGAATTATAATATAATGATTTAATAAATATAACTTTCATTTCCTGTGATTTAAATAATTTGTAAATTAATTTACCATCCACAAAGATCCCTGATAAAAATTGTTCCCTTCTTTTTTTGCCGGCAGTTTTTTAAAATCCATCTTTGCTCAGACAATTTTTACCAGGTGTGCACAAGAGGGCATCTGTTAATTTTCTCTCTGTATTTTGCTTTCCCCTTCCTTTTAAAATATATCGTGCTGATACTGGTACAAATGCTGATATCGGTTTTTATGATTAAATATTTTCATCTATTACTGGTATTAGATTAATTGACAAGGGTTAAAAATAGACAAACATCCTCACATATTGTAACTTAAATTGACAATGATTATTCAAAATAATCAAAAGTGATTTTAAGCAAACGTTTAAAAAAATGTAGACCTAGTTCACTTCTCTCTCTCTCATTTTTTTAAAAAGTCATAGTTTAGACACAGAACAAAACAACTTTGTATTTTGTTAGTTGTAGAATTGAAACTAACAAAATACAAAGTGATTTTTTTAACTTGGGGAGAAGATTTACAACATTGTACATGTACATGTAGCCTATGTAGGTTCTTTAGATAGTATATTTTTTAAAATTTTAGAACTTTTCTTGTACTTTTTTGTAGTGTACATGTATATGTACATTGTACATTGCAATTTGACTCTCTAGTTTTACTAAAATCCTAATACATTTTTTGGTAAAAAAACCTGACTACAATGTGTGAATACTGTACATGTAGTTGTTGACAGCAAGACTAGTATATTGTTCATTTTTATTGTGGTTGTGATATCGTGTTGATGTTTTAATTATGTAAAACATTTTCTTCAAGTATAGTGATATTTTAGTATAATGGGACTTTCATTTTTTTCTTCTTCTGTACTTTGCCACTTCCTATGTTAATAGATTGAATACAGTTTCATTCTAAATGTCAACAATTAGAGGGGGAAATTCTGTAACGGCTATCACTTTCGATTATCAGGAGAGGAATTAAAGTACTGATACAAAAGTGCACATTAAGATAATCTCATAGTATTTACATGAACATCCAGTTTCCTGAGTGAGCTGCAAAATGGATTAACAAGCCAAGGCTTGGTGAGAGTGATCTTGCTAGTATTAGACGAAGCCAAAACTTCCTTCCCCAAAATGGATCATTAGAAATGTGCAGCAAGTGCAGATTTAACATCTTTCCAAATTTACTACTAGATGTTGGCTTACAAGTTACAGTACAGTGTACTATGTACCTGTACATTAGATTTATGCAGGTACTCCACTGTCTGGATTCAGAAGAATTGAAGCAAAGTCAAACCTGTCTTAGTGGCCACCTCTCTATATAGGCCACCTGTCTATAGTGGCCATATTATATGTGTGTTGTAGAACACTTTTTTCTGTTTGTCCTTGGGTGACCTAAATAGACAGGATTGACTGTATTTATTCATGTTTTTATAATAGATCTACTTATTCTACATGTATTATTATTTTCCTGGATGGAGTTGGATGCAATTTATTATAAAAATACAACTGTTTGGCAAAAGATGTCATATTCCCTTTAAAAAGAAATACATGTATATGTACATGTGGGTCATAACATGTACACAACGTGGCAATGATACAGATTTCAAAAGGACACATGCATTGCTTTTTTTTAAGGGACTGATTTGCAAGTCTAATAATGTGCTTGTAAATCAGATTTCAATCCAAATTGATGTAGTGTTTTGTACTATGAAATTAAAATGAATTCAGACAGTGGAGTACCTGCATACATGTATAAAATATAGTATGCAAAACAAAAATAAATATAAATGGTCCATGCATTTTTCAAGGACAGTTGTGTTTTTGAATCTTTATGTACTGAACTGCCATAAATTTGGAAACACTGGAATTATGATCAAGCAGATATAATGTAGGCCTATAATGCATACACGGCCTAATACAAAGTGCTGTATAATGTGATACATACTGTAGTGCATGTGCTGCAGTTGCACACACATTCATATTGCATGTACTGTACATGTATGTGTGTATATCATCAAACAATCTCTGAGGAGATCTTCAAGTGCAGCATTACTCACAGGATCAAGTGAACATCAATTCATGAATGTTGACATTCTTCGGGCCGTGCCAGCGCGGAGAGAGAAAGTAGGGACAAACAAGAAAGTCTATCGTCCCTGCGCTTGAGTCATCCGCCTCTGTCCCCGATTGATTTCAACATGCGTTTCCTGTCTTGGCTGCTAGGCTAGGCATCGGGGGAGGGGGATCAGAGAGATCGCGAAACTGGGATTTGTAAATGAGGCCCTTCGTGACACTTGCTGGTTTGATAGTCTGGCGGCACAGACTCTAATTAGACACTTCAATACAATCCAATGAAGTACCGTATATAACGGTGTATAAACCGCACTTTTTTGCCGCCGAAAAAATTTCAAAGTCGGGGGTGCGGTTTATACACGGTACACCAAAAAAAAAAAAAAAAAAAAATTTTAAGTTTCAATTTATGCCCCTCCACCTGGCGCTATGCCTGGCAATGTCTCCCGGCTCGGTAATCGGTAAAAAATATTGCTTCTCAATATACGTAGCCCTTGTTCTGCTTATCTGTAAGGTTCTGGTATTTGATGCAGGTGAGACAATAAATTAATTTGTTTGAAATTAGGATCGAAGGGACTCGATGGATGGTCCACAAAGACCGCAAGTTTTTGAAATTCAATCGCATGGTAATTGGAAACAACTTTCAAAAATTAATTAACGGTCACCGTATTTTTGTTAAAAGTGGAGCTGAATTGGTATGATCGTATTGGCTACATTTCACATATTTTGGGTCTAAATTTACCTTCATTGCAATGTTAGGTCCTAAAAGAGCACTAGAAATGACATAAATAAGAATAAACGCAATAACCATCCACTTTGAAGGCATTTGCGGTCTGAAACAAGAACTCAATTATCCCTATATTCATATGTCTTTGTACCATGTTAGATGACGTCCAATCCAGGCACGATGTCAACATCACTTTCAGTCTACGTGCTAAGGGAATTCATCTTCAAACATGGTGAAAAAAGGGATTGCTGAGTTTGTGTTGGTTCTACTTTTTTGTTTGACAGTGTCCCAGGTCGTGAAAGAAAGGAATGAAGGTGAAAACATTATATTAAGTTTTCTCCCTGAAGGATTTAACGAGAACTGTTCTTTTCAGATAAAACGTAATGACGATGTAATATTTTACAACGGAACGCTTACTGATTCTGGGAAGTACATCAGTGAACTTCAAAACCAGGCGTTAGTGAAGGTGGAAAAAATCCACAATGATAACATTATAGTGCATTTATTTCTAGAATCTTTGCTTCGAAGTGACAAAGGTTTATATGTTTGTGTATTTGAGTGTCCTGGTGATATTCAGTCCAAAAGCTATGAACTTGATGTGATATATCGTCCAGGACCAGCTGTGTGTACATGGGGAAAAGGACCTATTACCATTTCATCATTTACGCTAATGTGCGTAGCACAGTCAGGCAACCCACCAGGAACTGTCTTGTGTTTTACTTATGAAAGTGAGCATTCACTCACACATTTTCCTCCGATAGAATCTGTTTCACAAGAAGAAATTCAAGCCGAATTTATGATTTCTCCAGAAGAAGACGTTTCGTGTTGTTCTGTTAGTCACAGGTATCCGAAACACCACAGTAACTGCGGTGATTTTCTGTCAACCTTAAAGACTGTTTCTCCTCAATCGGAAAAAAAAGACAATTACCTCTCCACATCTCATCGAGCACCTGCAGCGGAAGATCCAACCAAATCGATTTATAAAGGTTCAGTATCTGCGGCTCCGTTAGGTTTCGTTTGTATACTCAACATATGGTTTTCCGTTGCAACTCTGATTTTTGTGCTACATATGTATTAATCAAATAAGCATACAACGTCGGTGTATGAGTATCAATGTGATATCAATCTCATGCCTTTGTTACCGCAATGGGGTATTGTCTAGTCTATAACATTTATATTATTATCTTATTAATTCTAACCAAACAACAACTTAGTAACTCTCAATTGATCTCGATTGAAGGAGAGGATGTTTACTTAGTTTTCCGTAAAGAATCAACAAATAACGAAACTTTTGAATTGCAATATGAGGATAATCCCCCATTCTACACAAATAATGAAATTGTTTATTCCATGCTAAGGAAAGATCAGCAATCACGATTCATTGTGGAAGAAATGAGCCAGGGTGATTGGGCTAGCTTATATTTTACGATACTGAATGTTTCACGATACGATGCCGGAGGGTATAGGTGTCTAGTTGATACCATTATTTTAAAGGAAGTTGACTTAATTGTTAACTACCCACCAGGCAATGTGCATTGCGGTCTGTTGCCATTAAAAGGACAACAGGGATTTGTTGCGATAGAATGTTATGCACAAACAGGATATAATATGCAAGGTTACATTTTGTGTTTTCAAAATGATCAACTGGCCTTAACCAAGACAGAAATGTTCAGTAATGCTACAACATTGTATCAGCAAATGTGGGTAATGGAAAATGTCCCTTTTCAATGTTGCGCTAGTGCGGAAGCGGACTCTGTGAGTGATGATTCGAATTGTGAAGAATATTTTAACTCAAACAACGATACCACCCCTAGTATGGGTACAACGCAAGCGAATAAAGGTTGTGAACAAGGATATGATTCTCATATAACCGTCGCCTTGGTTCTGAGCAGTATTTCTTTTTCAATTATATTACTAATCTTCATCATTGCGTTAATTTGGTGTATACATACAATGTGTAACGATGATGATTTTTAAACCCGGTGCACATTACGGTATATTTCATCTTGTTTCAAGGAGAAATTTATATTTCTTTTTAATTAAAGAGTAAAGAATCCCCGCATGATTGCATTGCTTTCAGTAAAAGTGGCATTTTGCTCGTATCTGTATTATGTGGACAGTGCCTGTATTATGTTGACAGTGTCTGTATTTCTGTATTGACAACTTTTTAGTTTATTCACAAAAGCACAATATTTATGTGAAGTTTTCTTATAATTTTGATGATCCCAGAACCTTGCAGTACACACCAATACTTATATGCTAGATGATCAACCTTTTCAGGTCGATTCGACAACGTTTCTTTCACAATGCAATCGCATGACCATAACTGGTCTTTATCTTTAAGGTATATAATATGATGTCTAAATTATATTTTGCGAGGAGACCTCTCGAAATATGTATGTTTATAACAGATAAAAGTGTAGGCATATATACATTTGCAGAAAATAAATTCATATCCTGTGAGTATTATGCCTACTATTTTTATCGTCAACGGTTATTCATAAATCTTAATTATGATTTCTTTTCCCTGTTAGTTTTCATCCCGTAGAGGATAAATAAAGTGTATGCTAAATATTGCTAGTCTGGAAGGGGTATACCAGCCTTCCTCTAATTGGGCAGGATTCCTGTTTGTATGACTCTAATTTGCAGCCAGCAGGATGTGATCATTTTGTGTTCCCTGCCTTTAGTTTGGGGGATTACTGGTATATTATACAAATATACCAAGCTGTGAGAAAGTTTAGCCGGGTGGAAATTATAAATCTGAGGAGGGACTGGCATATTACACTTTCGAGCTAAATGCTTGTTACATTGTTTTATATCTCTTCTTTACAACTAATTCAGAAAATATCCGATCTAAACCGATTAGCTACCAGCTGATCTGGATCGAGCGCTATATATAGCGCGGGGCTAAAGTACCGGTGACTTGCGCCGATACTGCAGGCGGCAAGGTTATGAACAGTCAGTATGATGGCTCGCTCAGCAGGTCCTCTGCGCTTTCGAATTTTACACAAAATAGAGCATGCGCAGTTATGCCCAGGAGAAAATAATGAAGGCAGAGATTTGCGTTTCCTAGTAAAATTATAAGTTATCACGTGAGCACCAATCAGGCACGTACGCAGGGGGGGGGGGGGGGGGTTACGGGGGTTAACCCCCCCCCCCCCCAAACAAAACAAAACAAAAAACTCCCATGGCTGACCTAAACAAGGTGATCTTACTCCCCCCCCCCCCCCAACGGAGCGAAATGTCAAATTTTCAAATTTCGAGACCAAAAAAAAAAAAAAGTGTCCTCTTACCCCCCCCCCCCCCCCCCCCGCCCCCTCCCCGCTTATTCAGCGGCTGGCTGAGTCGTTGCGAAATTTTCGGCCCGATTTATAAATGTTAACCCCCCCCCCCCCCCCCCCCCCCCCCCTTGAAAAAATCCTGCGTACGCGCCTGGCACCAATTGACCAATTATGTATTTAGAATACTCATTTATATTCATAGAAGGGATATAAATATAAATATATATTATGTAACCATAATTATGTTTACATGTCATTTTGTATGGGATAAAATTATGACCGATACGTTTCTGTTTCTGACAGTTGTATGTAATACCATATTAGTGTAAGGATGATGATGATGATGATGATGATGATGAAAAGAAGAACAACAACAACAACAACCACAACCAAAATAATCGGTGTTCCCGCTCAATTTCGCAACTTTGCCAATCCAATTCATTTCCCGATTATTCAATTTAACACAATTTAGCCCTGCCTTTCTATTCGATAGTTCAAATTCATGATGTATGTAATGTGGTGTTGTTTGGTTGTATTACGTTATACATGCATGCATTTGGACTAAGTTTTTAATCCAGCATGGCATGGTTGTATTTGAGTGTATATCACATTAGTGTGTAAGAACACATATTTCACATCTACATGTATGAGATCACATACAATTAGTCAAAATTCCTTACGTTGTAATGGAATTAAGTTATGGAATGACCTAGACAATGATATTAAACTAAGTAAAACTCTTGATAAATTAAAAAACTCTTGAAGAATGAAATGTTCTTGCAGTACAAAAACCACGCTCAATTAAATAATGAATAAATTGCTCCACTTGTTCTTTTTTTTATATTTGTATATTTTTTTTGTTTAAATAAATGTTTTGTAATACTGCAAAGCGCCAGCGGGGGGCGCATATAGGGATGCAGTGTCGCTTGACGTCGTGTCTTGTGTGCGTCGTGTCCTGTGTGCGTCGTTTGCTGGTGCTTTGCTGTAAATTTCTTATCCTCATATAGGTCTTTATAATCTTTTTTCTTGTATATATTTTTTTCCCGTTAATGTTGTTTTTGTAAATTTTCTCGATATAATATGTGTCATGGTTGGTGCCCCAATCACAAGTTTGTTTCAAACTTCTTCAGGGGCTCCTAACCCCATGTTTTTATATTTTCATGAATTATTATTGTATATGTATTTTTTATGGTTGAATAAATAAATTTAATTGAAATTGAATATCACAATCTGTGCATTCCAATTAGCATTTTAGTCAGTCAATTTTAACATGATTCTCATTCAAATTCATCTTTTTTATGCACGCTTTTCAGATTTGCATGACATGATCACATTATAACGTTTTACTGTCATTCGTACATAGTCAAATTTCACCATATGGCTCCGAATAGTCTCATTGGACAATGCCCCCTATCGTCAGAGTCCAGCAGCCTAACATGTTAGCCTATGGACTTTACCCCCAAAATAGTTAAAAATTCATTTTTTGTTTAAACGAAAAGCACATCCACCCGACGTACGTTGACACTAGCTCTTTCATTGGAACCCTCATGTCCCATTGACTTTTGAAAGTTCACCCACCGTAATTTGCTCAAAATAGGTCGCCAGCTCGCCATTGCCTATATAACACATGTGCAACAAGTCGAACTTTGGACGCAATTTGCCACGCGATTGTAAGGTTATAGGTCAAGCACACGAAGGATAACAAGCATAAATTCTCATAGATCACTTCTGATTGGTTCATTATGTCCATTTCAG